>CM060394.1:56947490-57154990 GCA_030545235.1 Helianthus tuberosus | reverse complement strand
CAGTAAAAAAAACTAGGGTTTTTGGATTTTGGACTAAAATGGCAACAAAATGCAAACCACAGGGACCCAGATGTAATAAGTTTGAGATTTGGACTAAAGTGGCAAAACTGGCCAAACCACAGGGACCAAAATGGCAGTTTACTCTAAACAATATTGCATAGAATCGTTCATTATTTATTTGCAAATGGCCTGCGGCCCGATAGATTACAAGGTGAATGTAAAAAACATGGCTTACATGTAACAGCGTCGAAGCTGTTGTGCATTCCATGTGCGTGCGATAGTTTCGCCCTCTAATGTTTGCAGTTTATACGCGCCTTTGCCCAGGACCTCTTGGATGAGGTAGGGTCCTTCCCACTTGGGGGCAAGTTTCCCTGGGTGTCAGAATCGGAGGCTCTTAAATTGTGTTTTTTTGTATAATTTGAACAAATCAAATAGAGATGAATAGAGTTTAAGTGCAGCGGAAATGATCACAAACTTTGTAAACACAATTAAGGAAGAAAATAGTTTAGATAAACAAATGCTTTTCATCAGTCAACAGATTACAAAGCAATTCATAAGATTACAAGCATGCTTACAAACTAAACTCCCCCTCAGCCTGATACTTCAGCGGTTGGTTGCACAAGATGAAAGGATTGAATTGGGGAGAAGAACTCACTCAAAACGATCAAATGTAACAGTACAGAGTACTGTTCCATTTATAGACAATCCAAACCGCTGAGGCATCTCAGCTGACGTCACCATGAAAGCGACGTCTAACACTCTAACAACCTGTATCTACTGGTCTTATACAAACACTGCTAAACCTTAACTACTGACTATACATGAAACAGATGATATACTAAACTACTGCTCTCTCTTTATGTCAGTGCTTTCCTCAAGGTTGATCAGTCCTTGATTGGGCAGTGCTTTGTCATCAGTAGATTGTACCAGCAGTGCTTAGTTCTCAGCAGTCTTCTGGCTTCATCAGTAGTTAGAAGAACAGCAGCAGTTGTATCCGGGCAGTAGATGCAAGACCATCAGATGTAATAATTACTTTCAAGGGAGAAGACTTAGTGTAAACTGCTGCTTATTTTGAATCCACTGTCATGATCCGGTTTTGGCTTTCATTATCTGTTCCTCTGGCAGGGTTCAATCCCAACAATCTCCCCCTGGAACAGATAATGCCAAAACCCTTCATTATTCTGGATCTTTATTCCTCATCAGAAGTTCTTTGACTTGTTCTTTAAATTTCAGCTCAAAATCCTGAGAACTTGTATCATCTTCATCCCGGCACAGTGTAAGCTCAAGGAGATCTTGTAGATCTTCAACACCCAGGCCTAGTGCTTGATTCCTTGATATATGCTTCACTTCACCATTGATTCTGACCAGAGTCAATACATGGGTCTTTTGATCAGAGAGCCACTTTAGTATTTTTAAATAAATGGGTTTCTTGGGAGAGATTTATTTGAAGATGAGTTGGGAGATGTTGGCCTTGTGAAAACTTGCAGACTTTCAGACATTCGTTTGAAGGCCATTTCAATGACATTGTTTGCTGCAGCTATGTCTTCTGCAGTCTCCTTTTCTATCTGCTCTTGTCTCTTTTGTTGATCTGGCTCAATGTCTGAAACTTCTGAAGTATTTGGTGATGCAGAATTAGTTAACACCTTCTTAAAAAGGTTTTGAAGTTTTTCTGAGCTCTATTCTTTTAGACCCATTTTCATGATGGTTTCTATGAAGTACTCAGCTTCTTTTTCCTTTACCTATTCACTAGTCAGCTGTTCTCCTTCTTCTTGGTTTGACACAAGAATAGGATTTTCTGTTGACTTGAACAGTGTTTTGAGGTTTTCAATCTGTTGTTCAAGCTTTATCATTTGTTCATGTTTCTTTGAAGTGCCTGAAACAGTTATCTTCCGTTTCTTCAGCCTTTCATAGGCTTCATCAGTATGCTGCTTTGACCATTTTGATATGGCATTGGCAGTGTCCACTTTTGCATCCACCAACTCCTGTTTCTTTCTTTTGTATTCAGTTGTTAGGTCAGTGCTGAGCTTTTTGTATTTGCTCCAATTTGGATCATTTTTCTTCTTTCTAGGGTCGTTCTTGATTCTATCAATCCTATCAGCCTCATGCTTTAAAGCCACTATTGGCCATTCTTCAAATTGGTTTTCTTCAGCAGGATAAATTTTTTCTTGCATGATGTATGCAAAAAGTTTTCTTCTCATCTCTTTTCATTGATCTGCCCTTTCTTTGCTCAGCTCTAGTGCAAAATCTTTTATTTGTTTGACTTTTATAAGCAGAAGTTCCAATCTTTCAGCAATGGCTTCATCACCTTGACCTTCACATTCAACCTTGGCTCTTATCTTAGCCTGTCTTGCTTTGAGCTCAAGATATTCATCCATGTCTTCTGGAACTAGGAAGCCAACGAGTGAAGGAAATCTTCTGTTTGAAGGATCATCATCAGTGTAGAATTACCTCATCTCATTTTTTATAGCTTCTAGTTCCAACGGATATTTTGCAGCAGTGGGATCATATTTGTCCTCATTTGGCTGAGTAAGTTTTCTTTTTCTGGTGTAGAGCTTTGCGGATGAAGAGGATTTTGATTGTGATGTAGGAATGATGAGAGCAGTGGTGGATGGTTGACTAACAGCTGTTGAAACAACTGGTGGTTCAACCTCTGTTGTCATTACAACTACTGATGTGTCAGTAGATATCTTCTGCTTTTGAGCAGGGGTTGAAGGTGGTGAAGTGGTTTTTGATGGTGGTGATGGTGGTGGTGACTCATCATCAGGAATGAAAACCCTTCTCCTTTTTATTGTAGGAGAGGCTGATGATGTCGTTGGTGGATCAGTGGTTTGAATGGTGGAAAGTGTCTGACAAACAGTTGTTGAAACAACTGGTGTCTCAACTACTATTGTCATTATAGCAGATGTTGTAACATCTGCTGTCTTCTGCTTTATGGCAGGAGGCAATGGTGGTGATATGATTGTAGATGATGATGGTGGTAGAGTAGTGGTTTTGGTGGTGTGTGGTGAAGTTGTGTGTGTTAATGAGATGGCAGCTGTTTGGCTGGCAGTTTTTGAGACTACTGTTGTATCAGCTGTTTGGATGGTTGTATGAGATTTTGTCTGTTTTTCTTGTTCTGTTTCAACATACAGGCCATCTTCAATTCCCTTTTTCTTCAACTGGATTTTCTCCCCCTTTTTGGCATTATCTGCAAGGGGGGTATCCATGAAAAGGATGGTAGATGGAACTTTTTCACCATGGGCAGTCTTTTGTATGCTGGCCTTTATAGCCTTGATGTCTGCTTGAGTATCTTTAAATCTTGACTCCACCATGTTTCTCAACATTTTCACTTGTATCTCATGCTGCTGATCAGCCATCTGTTTTTGTTTTTCAAGTAAGGGCTGGAAAATATTCCACAGCTCATTTGGAGCAATTGCAGGTTGTGCAGATGCTTGAGCTGGAACAGCAGTGGATTGTGCTTTTTGAGCTTTTAGCAGCTGCTGCACCATATCCTTTATCTCAGCAACTGATGTTTTGAGTTTTTCAACTCTGCCCGTCAATTCCTGATATTTTGAATCATCACCCATTTTAATGGGATCATCTGACTCGCCACCAGCAGTGGTTGTATCAATGTGTGACTTAGGAACTGAATCCCAAAAATCACCCATTGATGCCCCTTGTTCTTGGTACTGGGGACTTCTTTCTTCAGCACTTGATAAACCTTTGATGGTACCAGTGGTTAGAACCAACTCACTGGTGGTTACCGATGGTGCTATGAAAGAAATTGCCTTCAAGGGAGTCTTACTAATGAAACAACTGTCCAACTGAAGATCTGTTGATCCATCAGTTGTAGTTGCTGCTCCACTTGAACTACCGCCGAGAGTTACTTGTAACTCAGGGGGTGTAACCTCCTTAGTTGTTGCTGGGATAGCAGAGGTATAAGCATCAGACCCAGTCACTTGTTGGAGTGTACTCTCTTTGATGAGTGATTGAGAGGAACTGGTTTGTGTCTGAGCTATAACAACTGCCTGCAACAAAGGTAGCATGGATTGTGGTAGTATTATTGGTGAGGGTACGGGAGTTGAAAGGGAGATGTCCTTGGGATCAGGACTGAGGAAGATGGATCCGATTGAATCCAAAGCTTCATATTGTGGGGTCCCTGTGCTTACAACCTGATCCTTTTGTGAGGATGCAGGAGGAGTATGAGGCAAAGGTGGAGATCTTTCTACCAACTACTGTGAGGAAGTAGCAGCAGTGGTTTCTGGTGACATTTGTGTTGTCACTGGCATTTGCTCTGGGATCTCATCTTCCAGAGTTGCCTTTGTTTTGGGTTTGGGGGGTTTTCTGGATGTTTTCTTTTTGGTCTTTTTGGTAGTGGCAGGTGTGGGTTTCAAAGCAGTGGTAGTGCTGCTATGATCACCTGGAGCAGTGGGCTCAGCAGCAGATGTCTGAGGAGTAGTAGTAATTGCTAAATTCTGCTCAGACACCTCTGCTTTTGTTTTTATTGGTGCCAACATTCTAGTGAATGTTTCAGGTGTTAAACTTTTTATTTGAAAATAAACACCTTGTTTTGGCAAATTTTCATTTTCTTTTTCAAATTTTTGTTTAAAATAGTAGCTTAGAAACCTTGGAAAGAGTAAAAATGCTTTGCTATCAACATTCTTTACCAAGTCATTGAAGATTTCCTGGGAATAGTTGTAATCTTTATTATTTAAAATAGCATAGCCCAGGCATTGAATCTTCAATGGTATTTCGTTAAACGCTGTTGTTTTATTTGAGACACACATCAAAAGTGTGTGAAATAAAAATCTGGGTGCAGATGCGAAATAACCTTTTTGTAAGGTATCTACCTTTGATTGTTCTGCATATCCCCTTTTCAGAAAATCAGCTTTTAACTCGTTTTTATCAAAGGAAGTTTTACCTTTCTGATCATCGAGTTTGAGGACTTCTGAGATTGATTGCGGAGTGATTTGAATTGCTTTCCCCTGTATTGAGGAGTTAATGGCTACTACTTTACCGTCTTGTTTTTCAAGCGTAGTATTTTTCCAGAACTCTCTCTGGGTTTGCAAGTAAATGGGAGCGTCTGCTGTCAACAAAGTTTTGTACTTTGATGCAGATATGGTGTCGATGATGGAATCGAAGGTATGGTTGTTTGAGGGTTTTGTAAGTAAACCCAAATAGTTGTGTGGAGATTTGTACTGAATTTCAATGGGTTCTTCGGCCGTTTGAGCGACCTCTTTTGAAGATGATGGTGATTTTGATTTTGATTTTTCTTTTGATTTCGTCATTTTGATGCGGAAGAATAGAGAATGATTTGGGATGAAGGGTTAGAAACTGCTTTGAGAAAAGAATTTTAGAATTCAATTCGATAGTGTAAAACCCTGTTTGGGGGTTTTGATCAGGGTTTTATTTAGGGAAAAGAAAAATGGATGCTGATGTGGCAGCGGTTACAAAGATCTGAAGGCTAAAAACTGACCACGTGTCAACCTCTGATGAAATGGATGAATAATGGAGGACAGTTGTTTTGGAGAGCCACTGATTAAATAATCATCAGTAGTTACAACGGTAATAATGTGGCAGTGGATGATTTTTACTCTCAGTAGATAGTATATCAGTGAATAAGACACTAATTTTGAACAACAGTGTTTGCCAAGAAAATGAAAGGTCAGTGGTTGACTTTCAGCAGTGGCCAGTATTTAGAAAACAGATGTTTGAGCAAAACAGTGGTTAGGGGTAAGGTAATGATTTGAAAGACCAGTATGTTAGCAACTGATTTGAGAATTTTCATTCAAGGTTTTGCCACATGTCAATTACACATTTTGAAGCTTTTTCAACCTCTTGACAGTGGTTTAGTACCCCAGATGATGTAAACTTTTTACTAAGGCTACTCATTCTTGCTTTAATATTTAAATTAAGACAAGAGTATCCCAGTAGTTCAAGATCTATTGTCAATCAATCTCTGATCCGTTTTAAGACAAACTTGAATTAGATATGACCTTGACGCTAGTACCAAATTCCTTTTGATCTGTTTTGAGGAGAATATAACCAACAAAAATAAAGATTATACATCCTGAAGGAGATTGAAACTTTTACTCACAAAAACCAGTAAAAGTTCAAAATATATTATTCAAAAAAAATGAAGAATGATATATCCTGCTTTATTCAAGAGGATCCTTTTACAAAAAAATAAAGGATTTTCTGAAAACAAAGAAAAAAATCTGGTATAATTTTCTCTGAAGCTCCTAATCATATCTATCTCAAGCTTATGAAAATGATCACTGGAAATACCATGGTTACCTGAACCTTTTCCTGAAACAATGATTGCACACAGTTGCTTTGATGACCATTTTTACCCCAACTTTTGGCTCTAAAGTGTTTTATGTTTATACTCTTTTCTTCTGACTTCAAAAGTTTTGAGATAAACACACTTCTGAGTTTTTGTGAATTTTCTTCTTCCCTTTTCCCCCTTCCCATTCATAAGTAATGAAGTACTTACTGGGAGGTTTTTATTGAAGGAATACTTAATCCAGAATCATTTTGCAGTAATGTTTTAAGAGGTTTAGCCATATTTATACAAATTTTTGACCAATCTCACATTACATATGATACGGACTATCTTGACTCCTGTTTTCTTAACGTATTTCAACATAGTTAATTTGTTCCTTTTGAGGATCTCAACCTGTTTTCAACAGATAAGATCTAATGACAAAAGTTTTAATTTCCCTCCCTTTTTTTCCATTAGCAAAAACACTAATGTTTTTATGGACATAGGCTTTTGTTAATCTGAGGTTCAACTTTAACATCTAATGTAGTGACATCACAAGTTTTCATAACAGCAGTTGAAATCAATTTTGAAAATAAGAAATAATCCCATAGTTTAACAGATATGTTTTCCGATCTGAAAATTATGAGTGACTTGTGCATGATATCACTTGTTGAGTGAAATTTGTGTGTCATATGGCATCTTGGTTGTTTTACAGAGTATTTGAACAACAGCTTTAAGAGTGATCATATGTTACTCTGTTTTTCAACTAAATACAACCAACCTTAGTATCAATGAATTTTGAGCCGAACTGTTATGTCAAATTGATTGTTAGATCGAATTTGACTGTCCAGGCTCTGATACCAATTGTTAGAATCGGAGGCTCTCAAATTGTGTTTGTTTGTATAATTTGAACAAATCAAATAGAGATGAATAGAGTTTAAGTGCAGCGGAAATGATCACAAACTTTGTAAACACAATTAAGGAAGAAAATAGTTTAGATAAACAAATGCTTTTCATCAGTCAAAAGATTACAAAGCAATTCAAAAGATTACAAGCATGCTTACAAACTAAACTCCCCCTCAGCCTGATACTTCAGCGATTGGTTGCACAAGATGAAAGGATTGAATTGGGGAGAAGAACTCACTCAAAACGATTAAATGTAACAGTACAAAGTACTGTTCCATTTATAGACAATCCAAACCGCTGAGGCATCTCAGCTGACGTCACCATGAAAGCGACGTCTAACACTCTAACAACCTGTATCTACTGGTCTTATACAAACACTGCTAAACCTTAACTACTGACTATACATGAAACAAATGATATACTAAACTACTGCTCTCTCTTTATGTCAGTGCTTTCCTCAAGGTTGATCAGTCCTTGATTGGGAAGTGCTTTGTCATCAGTAGATTGTACCAGCAGTGCTTAGTTCTCAGCAGTCTTCTGGCTTCATCAGTAGTTAGAAGAACAGCAGCAGTTATATCCGGGCAGTAGATGCAAGACCATCAGATGTAATAATTACTTTCAAGGGAGAAGACTTAGTGTAAACTGTTGCTTATTGTGAATCCACTGTCATGATCCGGTTTTGGCTTTCATTATCTGTTCCTCTGGCAGGGTTCAATCCCAACACTGGGCGTTCCGCGTTAGATGCTTCATTGTCACGAAGGACGTAGTCTCCCGGGTTGAAGGTACAAATGCGGACGCGTGCATTGTAGTACTTTTCAAGTTTGGTTTTGTACTTGGCCTCGTTGATGGCAGCGTTTTCACGCCTTTCTTCCAGGAGGTCCAAGTCAACCCTGCGTTCCTCATTGTTGTCTATCTTGTTGATAGCCAACATTCTAGGTGAGGGGAGGCCTACTTCCGCGGGGATCACCGCTTCAGTGCCATAGACCAGGCTGAAGGGTGTCTCACCGTTACTTGTCTTTGGGCTTGTCCTGTGGGCCCATAAGATACTTGGGAGTTCATCAACCCAGCCGCGTCTGGCTGTTCCCAACCGTGCTTTGATGCCTTCGACTAAACTTTTATTGATACTCTCGACTTGGCCATTCCCTTACGGATGCACCACTGAGGAGAATATGTGTTCAATGTTTAGCTCCTTTAGCCATTTTTGAAAGTCATCGGCAGCGAAGTTGGTACCGTTGTCGGTAACGATGCACATTGGTAGACCGAAATGGCAGATGATATGTTCCCAGACGAATTTCCTTGTTATCATAGCGGTGGTTGAGGCGAGCGGTTTTGCCTCTACCCATTTTGTAAAGTAATCAACAGCCACTATGATAAACTTCACTGCACCTGGTGCGTCTGGAAATGATCCCACCACATCGATTGCCCATTTTTGGAATGGCCATGCAGTGGTGACGGGGATCAGGTTGTTCTTGGGGCGCAAGGTCTTGGGAGCATGCCTCTGACAATTGAAACACTTGCGCAAGACTTTGACCGCATCTAGGTGCATGTCGGGCCAGTAGTACCCGGCGTTCATGATTTTGGCCACCACCATGCGTGGGCCTGCGTGTATGCCACATATTCCCTCGTGTATTTCTCTGATAAGGTATGTGGCATCTTGGGGGTCGACGCATCGTAGGAGTGGCCCCAGGTATGATTTACGGTATAAGATACCGTCTCCCATTTAGTAATGACACGCTTTGTATTGCAACTTACGTGCCTCTGCCTTGCTTTCGGGAGTAACACCTGATTGCAAGTATGCAATTATTGGTGTCATCCAGGATGTTGTACCATACTGGATGACATTGACTTGGCGCAGGGGTACTGAGGGATTTTGCAGAATCTCGATGCGTACCTCTTTTTCCAGGTGTTGGAAACTGGTGGATGCAAGTTTTGACAGTGCATCCGCGGGTTTGTTATCACTCCTGTTGATATGGCGGATATTGAAGGAAGTGAACTTTGATTTCAGTTGCAAGGCTTGTTCGAGGTAGAGGATCATGATATCCCCTTTTGCGGCATAGTCGCCGCGTATCTACCCTGCAACCAATAGTGAGTCGACGTATGCTTCCAAATGTTGGACGCCGAGTTTGACTGCCAGACACAGCCCTGCCAGTAGAGCCTCGTACTCTGCCTCATTATTTGTTCTTTTGAAATCGAGGCGGATTGCATAGGTAAGCTCTTGGCCATCGGGGCTGACGAGTCGCAGACCCGCACCTGCACCATCCTCGTTGGATGCACCATCGGTAAATAGTGTCCATGTTTCTGAGGAGGATGGTGGTGGCGTAGGGTTTTGTTCTTTTACGCATTCTTGAATGCGATTTGCTGGTACTTTGGCGACGAAATCAGCCAAGACCTGGCCTTTGATTGCGGGGCGCGGCTTATAGTTCAGTGTAAGTGCGCCCAGCTCAATTACCCATTTTGCTAATCTACCAGAGATGTAGGGTTTTGATAGGATCGGGCCGATCCTGTAGTTGGTTAACACTGTAATGGCGTGGTTTGCAAAGTAATGTCGCAACCGTCTTGACGCGTGCACTAGTGCCAATACCAACTTCTCCATGATGGAGTACCTCGTCTCTGGGTCGTTGAGCATTTTACTGATATAGTAGATGGGTGTTTGAACTCCTTCTCGCTCCACTATGGGTACCGCGCCTACCGCGTTGTCCGCGGCAGATAGGTACAAAATAGGTGGCCATCCTTGCGTGGTGCGGTTAGAGTTGGGAGTTGAATCAAACACTCTTTCATCTCCCGGAAAGCTTTTTCGGCCTCTGCGGTCCATTGGAATTGTTCCTTTTTAAGCAGCTCCGCAGGGTCTTGATGAAAGGGTAAGACTTAGCTGCATGGTTGGCTAAGAATCTATTCAGTGCGGCTTGCCTGCCGGCTAGTCGTTGCATTTCTTTCATCGTAGAAGGCGATGGCATGCGCTCGATCGCCTGAACTTTTTCCGGGTTCACCTTGAATCCATCTTTGGTTACGATGAATCCAAGGAACTTGCCTTCTTCCATTCCAAACGAGCATTTCCCTGGGTTTAGCAGTAATTTCCGGTAGGCGTGCGGAATGTCGTTTTATCTTTGTCCTCGATTGCCATCTGTACCTGGTGGTAGCCTTTGTAACAATCGAGGAAACACTTCCATCGAAATGGTGCAAGGTTATCGACCTTCTCGTCGATCTCCGGAAGTGCGTAACAATCCTTGGGGCAGGCTTTATTAAGATCTTTATAATCGACGCAAATGCGCCAGCCCCCTCTTGGTTTTTCTACCATGACTGGGTTGGACAACCAAGTCTGGTATTTGACTTCCCGCAGGATACCTGCGGAGAGCAGTTCTTGGACCTGCTCATTCATCGCCTCGTTCTTTGCTGATCCAAGGTGGCGTTGGCCTTGGATCACCGGCTTGATACCTGGCATGGTATTCAAGAAATGCTGCGCAATTTCGCGTGGTAACCCTGTCATGTCTGCGGGTGTCCACGCAAAAATGTCCTGGTTCCTGAAGAGGAGCTGCTTCAGGCGCGCTCTGATGGTGGGGGATAAGGCGTGGCCCAACGTGACCGTTTGCTCTGGGTGTCTTGCGTTAAGAACCCATTTTTCTGGTTGCGTGTTGGGGGTAGGCCTTGCTATCTTGGCCGGACGTAGCTCGTCCGAGGACATAACTTCTCTGCGGGCGTATATTATCGCAACCCCCATCTCGGTTGGGAAACCGATGGCAGAGTGGGGGACGTATGTGATCATGTTGAAGTCGCCCTGGGATTCCCTCCCAAGAAGTACGTCGTATTTGGAGGTGTGAGGTAGAACCATGAAGTTTACCTCCTCCGTTCGTGTGTGCCTTCCATTGGTGAGGCGCACAGGAAAAGTGATTTGGCCCAGGGGGAATACGGTTTCCCCCGCAAACCCGGCCAAAGGGTAGTCTACCGGCTGCAACCGATCCTTCTCTTCTTGATCGAACTGGTTGAAGCACTGCTCATATATAATGTCAGACGTACAGCCCGGGTCGATGAATATTCTCTCGATGCAGTAGTGAGCCAGGTAGCCTGTGATAACGACGGCGTGCCTGTCGCGCGGTCCGCCTCGGACTTTTGGAAAGACCACTTGCTCGTCTTTCCAGTCATTGTCCGGTCTTCTTGCCGCCTTGCGCTGCCTTCCTCGTCCTCCATTGATCATGTGGGTTGAGGCCACGTGCATGGTCCTCTTACCCATGGGGGTGTCCTCGTTGTGGGAGGTAATGCGCTTGGTTTGCTTTTGCGCAGCTGGCAACAGATGTTGCAGCTTCCTCTCCTTAAGGGCTCGCTCAATCTCCAGTCGGAGACTGATGCAGTTGTTTGTTGTGTGGCCCGAGTCCTTGTGGTACTCGCAATAGAGTGCGAGATCCTGGTTCTTCTTGGACTTCATCGGTTGGGCCGGTCGCAGGAATTGCGCGTCAGTAAGGAGGACGTCGCTTGGCGACTGGTTGATCTCGGTCCAGCTACGGTCCCGAGACTCCTTCTTCGACGCCCGGTTTTCACGCTGGGCATTGATTGTTGCCCTTGCGTCGGGCTGGTTGTTACGCGGGACATATGGTTTGGAATCGCTGCCGCGATTCCATGTGTCCCTGTTGCGCTTGTTGTTGCTGTCACACCCCTTTCTACGGCGGAAGCACGAGGTGTGATCATGAAAGGTTTTCATTGCATACGATTGGTAAACATACTACATGCTCATAAAATAACTTCAAATGCCAAACATTACATAACCGAAATCGTAGTTTTAGTGTTTACATCACAAGACAGGTCTGAAAAGTTACAACTTTATTGAATGATAACATAAACGACATCCACGAGCATGAGTAAGACAGCGCGCACATCCACTTTTAATTACCTGAAATACATGTGAGTTTTGGAAAAACGTCAACATAATGTTGGTGTGAATTCATGCAGTGATTGTTTTGAATGTTTAAATACTTGAATGAAATCATGGTATGTAACTTGTAGAATGTATGAATGTTTGAATGTAACTTGTAAAACATATCTGTAACTGTACTACGAATGTTTGAATGTATTTGTAACTCCGTACTATGAATGTTTGAATGTGTGAGATCGCTAGTGGTTTGCAAGGCCACTAACATGTGTCACGACATAGGAAGCCACCAAACCTAGGCATTTTTGTCGACTTTGACTGAGACACAGAAGCACTCATTGGTAGAAGTAGGCCAAGAGTGGGGTTGCCTGAAACCCATTAGATCTAACCTTTTGTTCCACGATCTGAATGTATACGTTGATTAATGGTGCTTATGGTACCCTATTCGAGACATGATCTAGAATGTTTCACTTGAATGCTTTTGTACTCATCATAAACATTGTACATATGTAACATGTATTTCACCCCCAAAGTTATAAAACCAAAACAGTTAAAGGAAAAGGGGGAGCATGAACTCACAACTTTGCGTTCCTTGCGTCGTAAACTTCACCGGATTTGCTTAATTATCGTCGTGACCTATACGTGTTTTCTTAACGTTAGTCACTAGACTTGTATCGCACAAGTACAAGTCACTATCTTTTGTATACGTATTCTGGTGCTAAAAATAATTTATATTTTTAACTATGTGTCTTACTTATATTATTTTCTCAAAAATAAACATAAGTTTCTTGCATTTTGCACCCGAATTATATATCTTGTATGTTGTATGTGTATTTTTGTTACAAAAATTATGGCGAGGTTTATATTCGAAAAGCATAGTTTAGAACACACTAGCAAACATTTGTCTAGAAAATATTTACTAAGTGTTAGGATTTTCAGAAAATTTCACCATAGTCTCCTTTGTAAATGGAGGTGTCCATGCTAAGTAGCATATCATTTTCTTTAACATATAACACGTTAGATCGTTCTCAAATAATCAACCCGACATTCTGACATGCAAGATACTACTTTTGTCGTTTCAGTTTTAAGTTTAATATATATAAAACTGGACTGTTTTCGGACATTTTAATAAAATTATTAACTTATTCCAAAAATTCTCAAATTTTTACAGAATGTCTTATACGAATCAAATATTATTGTGTAAAAATATCGGGGTCCAGTTCTTTATCAATATTTTATAGAAAATCATTTACCGAACTGCGATCAGATTTGTTACTTTCTGACCGCAGCCTACGGAATAATTCGTTTAAAATTCATCGTAAGTCCGATTTACGAAATTCCAGTTGGAGGGTCACAACGACATCAGTGATCATCTACGGTATAAATTTCAGGGGCTGGTTCTATTCAGGTTTCAAGTTATGATGAAAATTGTACATCGAGTACCATATAAATAGTGCTGCCAAATCTTCAAGGCGAATACCACTGCGCCCAGCTCCAGGTCGTGAGTGGTATAGTTTCTTTCATGTACCTTCAATTGTCTTGAAGCATAAGTGATGACTTTCTGGCGTTGCATGAGCACGCAACCCAAACCTTCTCGTGAAGCGTCGCAGTATACCACGAAGTCTTCAGTGCCTTCGGGTAATGATAGTATCGGTGCATCGCATAGCTTGTCTTTGAGCAGTTGGAAGGCTTCTTCCTGCTTGCCACCCCAGTCGTACTTCTTGTCTTTCTGTGTAAGGGTCGTCAATGGTTGGGCTATCTTTGAGAAGTTCTCGATGAAACGTCGGTAATAGCCCGCTAAGCCCAAGAATTGTCGAACTTCAGTTGGTGTTTTGGGGGCTTCCCAATTCCTTATTGCTTCGATCTTGGATAGGTTTACATGAATGCCCTTCTCGTTCACAACGTGACCCAGAAATTGTACTTCGCGAATCCGGAATTCGCATTTCGAGAACTTTGCATAAAGTTTTTCTTTCCTCAGTAGCTCCAAAATGGTTCTGAGATGTTGCTCGTGCTCTTCTTTCGTTTGCGAGTAAATCAGGATATCATCGATAAATACAATCACGAATTTATCGAGATATGGTTTGCAAACGCGGTTCATCAGATCCATGAATACCGCTGGTGCGTTCGTCAGCCCGAATGGCATCACAAGGAACTCATAATGCCCATAGCGTGTTCTGAATGCAGTCTTTGGTACGCTTTCCTCCTGTATCCTTAATTGATGGTATCCAGATCGAAGGTCGATCTTGGAATAATAGCTTGATCCTTGCAACTGATCAAATAAGTCATCAATCTTCGGTAGCGGATACCAATTCTTGATAGTGAGCTTGTTCAGTTCTCTGTAATCGATACACATCCGCAGAGTTCCATCCTTTTTCTTCACGAACAATACTGGAGCTCCCTAGGGTGAGAAGCTTGGCCTAATGAATCATTTATCCAACAACTCCTGGAGTTGCGTAGACAATTCTTGCATTTCGGATGGCGCAAGCCGATAGGGTGCCTTGGCTACAGGAGCGGCTCCTGGAACCAAGTCTATACGGAATTCGACTTGTCGTTGCGGAGGTAGTCCTGGTAGATCTTCGGGAAAAACATCAGGGAATTCCTTTACCACAGGAATGTCTTCGAGCTTCGGCTCCTCAGCCTTCTTATCTACAACGTGCGCTAGGAAAGCGACACATCCTTTCCTTAAGCACTTCTGTGCCTTCACGCAGCTGAAGATTCGTAGAGGCGCGTCTCGTTTTTCTCCATGTACAATGAGAGTTTCGTCATTCGCCAGAGGGATGCGAATGATTTTCTCGTGACAAATAACTTCAGCTTTGTTCTTGGACAACCAGTCCATTCCGACCACTACATTGAAGCTACCCAATTGAATAGGTAAAAGGTCGATGCTAAATCTTCGTTCACCAAGTTCTAGTGTGCAGCCTCTAACAACTTCGCCCGATTCAACGAGTTTACCATTTGCTAGTTCTATGGAATACGGAATATCTAATCTACTAGATTCTATCCCAAGCATGCGATTAAATTCCACAGACATGAAGCTATAGTCGGCACCAGTGTCAAATAATATGGATGCAAAGTGATTGTTAATGAGAAACGTACCGGTGACCACATTAGGGTCCTCGCGTGCATTCTTTGCTCCAATCACAAATGCTCGGGCCTGAGCATTGTTTCCTTTTGGGCAGTCTTTCATGAAATGATCATTGCTTCCACAACTGAAGCATCCTTGGTTACGCCCAGCTCTATTACCATTTCGGTTACCGTTGCCGTTCCCACCATTGTTTCCATTGCCATTACCATTGCGGCCTCCAATACCTTTTCCCCAACAATCCACGGTACGATGGCCTGGCTTTTGGCAGTTCTCGCATTTCCCAACGCGACAATTTCCCACGTGGTGAAAGTCACAGCGGTTGCATTTGGGCAGAGTGCCCTGATACTTCTTAGTTCCTGTATTGCTTGCAGCCGCGAAGGTTTTTGCCTCCATAGGTGGGTTAGTGTCACGCTTCTTGTTATTCGAACCCTTGTTGTTGCTGCGGGTTGCTTGGTTCAGATTTGAATGCTTTCTCTTTTTGTCACCAGACGACTCAGCATGCGTCTCGGTCTTCTCAGTTGGGTTCAGGGATAACTTCTTCATACGAACACAATCTTCGGTAAGGCTGACAGCCAGAGTTACAGCCTCAGTGATTGTTTGAGGTTTGGCCGAAGTTACCATGCCGCGGAACTCTGGGGCCAGTCCCCAAATGTAGCGTTCAACGCGCTTAAATTCAGGAGTCACCATGTAGGGAAGCACTCTAGACAGATCGTGGAACCTTCGATTATAACCATTAATGTCAGCACCTTCCATGGTCAAGTGCCAGAACTCCGTTTCCAGCCTTTGGAGTTCAGCACGGGAGCAGTACTTTTCTCTCATTCTTTCCTTCAGTTCATCCCAAGTTAGGCCATAAGCGGCATCATCGCCCAAGGTTTGGACTTGCAAGTTCCACCAAGTTAGAGCTTCATCGACAAACAATCCCTTAGCAAAAGTGACTTGCTGGTCCGCGGTACACATGCTCATGCGGATAGTAGCTTCAGTCTTTTCCGTCCAGCGTACAAATGCTACAGCACCTCCTGTGCCGTCGTAGTTCAGTGGTTTGCAGTCGAGGAACTGCTTGAAGGTGCAGCCCTGAGCTGCGTTTCCTCCAGATGAATCTCCATTCCCATTACGTCTGGCGTTGCTTGGTCCACCACTGTCTGCAGTACGGGTTGCCTCGTAGTGGGCGATAGCTGCGGAGATTCTTTCCTCCAGTAGAGCGTTCAGCTCTTCAGCAGTCTTTGGCAGTGGGGGAGGAGGAGGTTGATCAGAATCTCGATTGTTCACAATTCTCCTAGGTGCCATGTTCTGAAAGAACACCACACAATAGGTTTAGGCATTTGTTTGATATCGTCATACTAGATAGTAGTAGTATATATATACACATGCATATACCACATAAGTGACATCAAACAATTATTACTCTTGCAGAGTATTTAATAAGCTGGTGTTCACGTTTGACCTTTTCTTGCACTGAGGGAATCTATACGTGACAAGACTTGCTGTGGTTTCTGTGCACTGAATTACATAATTATGTTTGCATCCATAATTACGTAACTCCTTGCACAGTCTGCACAGTTCGTTTCACCCTCGTATCTCTTCCTTCAGATAGGCCATTGTTTTCAGGTAAAGTCATGTATACTAGTGGTATTCTGCTTCTAGTATATGTATATGCTAATTATCACATATAATTGCAAGTAATTTCTCAGTTAAAGACAAGTGCTACTCCTGTGCACCCTAAGCCTCGTAGTGTCTTTTCTTGACTCATGTAAACAGTTTCAGGTAGTGGATGTCGCGGGACGTTTTATGCAATGAAAATTTTTTGAAAAAAATTGTTTTCGTGAAAGGATCCTAGAGATTGTAGACTAGACTCGAGAAGGAATCCTGGTTCACTACAATCGCAGCTCTGATACCAATCTGTCACACCCCTTTCTGCGGCGGAAGCACGAGGTGTGATCATGAAAGGTTTTCATTGCATACGATTGGTAAACATACTACATGCTCATAAAATAACTTCAAATGCCAAACATTACATAACTGAAATCGTAGTTTTAGTATTTACATCACAAGACAGCATTTTGTCTGAAAAGTTACAACTTTATTGAATGATAACATAAACGACATCCACGAGCATGAGTAAGACCGCGCGCACATTCACTTTTAATTACCTGAAATACATGTGAGTTTTGGAAAAACGTCAACATAATGTTGGTGTGAATTCATGCAGTGATTGTTTTGAATGTTTAAATACTTGAATGAAATCATGGTATGTAACTTGTAGAATGTATGAATGTATGAATGTTTGAATGTAACTTGTAAAACGTATCTGTAACTGTACTAGGAATGTTTGAATGTATTTGTAACTCCGTACTATGAATGTTTGAATGTGTGAGATCGCTAGTGGTTTGCAAGGCCACTAACATGTGTCACGACATAGGAAGCCACCAAACCTAGGCATTTTTGTCGACTTTGACTGAGACACAGAAGCACTCATTGGTAGAAGTAGGCCAAGAGTGGGGTTGCCTGAAACCCATTAGATCTAACCTTTTGTTCCGCGGTCTGAATGTATACGTTGATTCATGGTGCTTATGGTACCCTATTCGAGACATGATCTAGAATGTTTCACTTGAATGCTTTTGTACTCATCATAAACATTGTACATATATAACATGTATTTCACCCCCGAAGTTATAAAACCAAAAATAGTTAAAGGAAAAGGGGGAGCATGAACACTCAACTTTGCGTTCCTTGCGTCGTAAACTTCACCGGATTTGCTTAATTATCGTCGTGACCTATACGTGTTTTCTTAACGTTAGTCACTAGACTTGTATCGCACAAGTACAAGTCACTATCTTTTGTATTCTGGTGTTAAAACTAATTTATATTTTTAACTATGTGTCTTACTTATATTATTTTCTCAAAAATAAACATAAGTTTCTTGCATTTTGCACCCGAATTATATATCTTGTATGTTGTATGTGTATTTTTGTTACAAAAATTATGGCGAGGTTTATATTCGAAAAGCATAGTTTAGAACACACTAGCAAACATTTGTCTAGAAAATATTTACTAAGTGTTAGGATTTTCAGAAAATTTCGCCATAGTCTCCTTTGTAAATGGAGGTGTCCATGCTAAGTAGCATATCATTTTCTTTAACATATTACACGTTAGATCGTTCTCAAATAATCAACCCGACATTCTGACATACAAGATACTACTTTTGTCGTTTCAGTTTTAAGTTTAATATATATAAAACTGGACTGTTTTCGGACATTTTAATAAAATGGTTAACTTATTCCAAAAATTCCCAAATTTTTACAGAATTTCTTATACGAATCAAATATTATTGTGTAAAAATATCGGGGTCCAGTTCTTTATCAATATTTTATAGAAAATCATTTACCGAACTGCGATCAGATTTGTTACTTTCTGACCGCAGCCTACGGAATAATTCGTTTAAAATTCATCGTAAGTCCGATTTACGAAATTCCAGTTGGAGGGTCACAAAGACATCAGTGATCATCTACGGTATAAATTTCAGGGGCTGGTTCTATTCAGGTTTCAAGTTATGATGAAGAATATAACACATGTTTTTGGCAGTAAAAATGCAGCTTGAGCTGCTGTCCAAAAACAGGCCTTTAAAAATAGTAAACGACTTCGATAAATTACTATTCTAGTGCCATTTGATCCATTTTTCGAAAATACATAATTTAGGCTTCAGAAATTCTGTTTTTCGATTTATTATGGTCTGTTTAGAGCCATTTGAAGTTGGCTGAAAATGTAAATCAGTATGTTTCTTTATAGTTTAAACGTTACTAAATCGTATCAACAAATGTCCGAACAACGGGTTTATCAAGAACCAACGATCAAACATCATGCATGATTTAACCAACCCTCATCCAACAAGATTTCATCATGTCTCATTCTTATGTAAACATTATGTAAAGGTTTAAGTAAACTTTTAGGTTCAAGTTTCTTGTAAAGTTTCATGTTCATCTTTTTAATGTTCTTGTTTCTTTAGTGATTTAAACATACTACAACTTTTGGTCACAACAACAAGATGAACAAGGGTGTACAAGTAACTAACTACTAGCACAAGGCTAGGGTAGTATCTAGTGAAGAAGATGACGAGAAAAGATGATGGAAAAAGCAAGAACAAAGCCCTTTTGAAGCTCCACAAGTTGCAAGCTCCTACAACCCTTCTTCTACACTTGAATGATGCTCAAAGATGGATGAATATGGTGGTTATGTGGTGGTGATGGTGGCAGTTTGGGGGTGAGCCGAAAGAGAGAGAAGGGAGTGAAGGTGTGGATGTGATCTTGTGAATGATGGTGATATCTAGAGCCCCATACTTATAAATCATGTTCTCATCTTTTGGTCACCTCTACAAGTAATATCTAATAAACAAATGGGATTAAATCAAAGATGAGATTGTGAAGTATGGTGAAGATGATTTGTGGGTCCTCTTTGGAACCGAAATCGGTTTAGGGGGGGGGGTTGGATGTAAGTTGCAAGATCTTACAATATCCTACATAATCAAAACAAATCCAAGAAGATTCAAGTGAATATCTTGGTAAGATATTGGGTGATTTAGTAAGATTTCACAAATCAAAAGTGGGTCCACCCCTTGTGACCGTGCATCAATAAGGGAGGGGGGGGGGCAAAGTGTAATTTTCCAACTTCTAATTTTAATAACAAGTTAGTTTACAAGTGTAGCCTTTAGGGACTTGTGTGTTATTATGTTATACGAGGTGTTATGGTGTTCGGGGACCATAACTAGTTCAGAAACATTAAAACAATGCTTCTAGTAATATTTTTATGTTCCGGGTAATGTCCGGTTGTTCGGTTAAATACCGGTTCGTTAAATGTTAAATTGCACCGCTTAGTGTCTTTCTTGTACCCTTTTGCAACCCTTTCAATTCCCGACACTTAGGGAAATATTCTGGACGATAAAACGTAAATTCTGCATAATATTTTGGGGTTAAAAAGCTGATTATAGCTGAATTTAGTAAAATTCTGCACTTAAAGTGCGTTTCGGGTGCTTTCTAGTGCGTATTTTAGTCTCCGGAAAGCCCATATGTTAACCCTTGTATGTACTCTTGGGTTTGAATGTATTCTTGTCATTGGACCTACACCTAGGCTCCAATTTTATTGTCTGACTGCTTTCTGCAGAGTTGTTGGCATATTGTGTCTTACCAGTGAGTTTACTAGTATTTCTGACGCAACGCACTTGATAATGCATAAAGCAATATTTTGTAGTATAAAACTTTGATGAATTCACTTGTTTAGTATGTAATCAGATAATGTTGACATTTAAGCACATAATTGCAGTCATTAAACGATGATTAAAGTGTACGGAAATTACCGGTTTGGTGCCAATTGTCACAGTTGCGCTTGTGCTCTTGGTGGGAGGACTGGCCTTCCGTTTGGGGTTGTGCCTTTGAGACGTGCGGTTTGAGGGACCGCTGAGTCTGGGCGTATGTCTTGACCGCAGCCATGACATCTTCCCATTTCTTAGGCAAGCCTTCCTTGCCGGAGATAGTCATAACCATTTATTCGTCCTTAACGGCAACAATGAAATGGTTGCGTGCCATTTGGTCTGCAACGTCGCCTATCTCCAGGCACTCTTTATTGTAACGGACAACGAACGCCTCGAGTGATTCGTTGTCTCTGCGCCAGATGTTCATGACGTCCATAGAATCACGTTCATGACGTCGCTGCTGGCAAAAATGCGCGAGGAACTTTGCATGCAAGTCCTCGAATAAGGTCAGTGACCCCACTGGCAAAGAATCGAACCAAGCCCTGGCCAGACCTGTTAGGGTCTGCGGGAAAAATTGACACCAAGTGGGTTCATCCCACCTGCCGTTGCACCCGGCGCCGATGAAGATGTTCATGTGGTCATCTGGGCCGGCCGAACCGTTGTATTTCCCAATGTTTAATGGGAATTTGGTGGTGGTGACATCAGTGTTGGCAATCTCCGGGACAAACTTGGAGTTTTCGGCCGCAGATTTCGGCCTGTAGGGTTGGCTCTGGTGGCGCTTTGCAGCGCGGAGGTATGTGGTGCGGGGGTGAGTGGGAGGAACGTAATTGCGTCCTCCTGGTCTACTGCTAGTAGCATGTGACTCCCCGCCGTATGTACCGTCTTCCGGATCGGTACGTCCCTGCCCTTCATGGTGGGACTGAGGTCCCAGCCGGCTATGGATGCCGGGTCCGCGGTGGGCTACGGATTGCCGCCTGTTTTCTCCATGAGGGCCCAGACGACTATGTATTGGGCCCCTACTGCGGGACCAGTATGAGGAATCATCCTCATTAATTGTGCGGACTTGACAGTAAGAGGAGTCGCGGTCTTCATGTCTACTACGGGAGGCTGGGTGTGTTGGGGCCCTGCCGTCGTATTGTAAAATACGAGCCGCAGGTGTATGCGGTGCCGGGGTAGGCCCGACAGGTATTTGCGCTTCTTCGCAAGCTCTGTTGTATGCTGCGGCCAACATAGCTTGTTGTTGGTCGTACCAGGTATGGAGGTTTATGCCTGGAGGTATCACAGAAGCGTACTGTGACAGATCATGTCCGAACGTAAGGGATGCGCCCCCTTGCGTTGATGTGCCAATGTGTTCAGCATTTGGGGCTCCCTGGGTTTCCGGGGTTTAGGTTATCCCCCATAGTGTTGTTTAGGCGATCAGCCATGATCTTGGGAAAGAAAAGGGGATGTGGTAAAAAGTGTTAAGAGTAGCGGTGGGCGCCAATGATGAAACAATGGTTAACTGAGGTGGTTAACTCAATGGTCTCGTCAAGTAGGGTTAATCCCTTCTTTCCGAGGATCGCTGGCTGGATCGTCCGCTGGTTGATCTCCTGCACAAGGAAATAAACCATGACTCGTAACAAGGAGAATGGGGTGGGGGGTGCTCCTTGTTACCACTCTCTGGCGTGAGAATCAGTAATTTGCTTGGGAAGCAAAGTGTGATAGTAGTAGTAGTGAGAGAGTTGTGAAGAGATACCTCAAACCTGGTTTGGGGTTGGTATTTATAGCCGAGGAGTGAAGGAGGGTAGTTGAGTGGCTAGTCTGACATCACGCAGCCTCTTGTAGGTGTGTCAGGCCTGTCGGTTACGGTGGTGATGCCACGTCCTGCTGTGGTGTCAGACTGTTGTACACATGTGGGCTGACAGGTGACTATTCTCAGTGCCACTTGCACTGTAGTGTCAGACCCACTTGCCTTGTATGCAGGATGCGGTGCCGGGTCGCATCGCTGCTTGCGGTAACTAATGTTGTTCCCGCGTTCTTGTTCTGACCAAGATGGATGCGGGATGCGGTGCCGTGCCACATCGCCGCTTGGTGACTGTTACTGTTGTCCAGATCCCTTGTCGTGACAAAAATGTCCATAGGATGCGGTGCCAGGCCGCATCGCTATGCGTAACATTCGTTCTCGTACTTAAGGTAAGTCTTCTCATCAATGGATAGACTGGTTTCAACCGCTGTGTTCGCGCGTGCCCGCACGGACACAGATAAGTTCTTGCTGGTGGGGGTTTTTGATAAGGGTAATGGTCACTCGCGGTCGTGCTGACGCGAGATCTGGGACCATACCCCTTCAATATCCGGCACCGGTAAAAGGAAAAAGAAAGGGGAGAAGAAAAACCTACGGGTGTCCGGGGCACTTAGCGGGGAGGGGATCGGTGAGCTTAGTCCCCGAGCGGGAACACCGCCGCCGACCCCTCGGGGAGTGTAAGCGGGGAGGGGGAGCGGTGTGTGTTCACCGCACAAGATTCCATGTTTTAAACGTTGGGCAACGGTCGGATGGAATAAAAAAAATTCAATTTTAACCTATATAAATAACCAACTTAAATCTATTTTTTTACCACACAAATTCTCAATCTTACTCTAAAAATCTTTCAAATACAACACAAAGCCAAACCGAGCAATGGAGAACCAACCCCGCGAAGCCAAGAAAAAGTCTGTCGGCTCTAACACTAAGGGACGCGGCTCGCAACCGTCTCGTGGTGGTTCGAGCGGTGCAAGTGCACAACTACAACCACCTTTCGGATATACTTCACAACCCCCGTTTTTTTACCAACAACCTTCACACCCCTCCTTTTACAACACCCAACCACAACCCCCGTCGGCTATTTTCAAAATTTGTTATCAATGGATCCTCAATCCCCCTCCTTCGACCCGTATGGTTTTCGTTCCCCACAAGTTCCATCTCCACGAGAAAATGTTGAACGTCCTCTACCTATTCACGAGGACGAGGACGAGGAAGTAGTGCCCGAAACTCAAAATTTGGGCGACTATGAAGATGACACCGGCGACGATGAATATAATGTGGGTGAAGACGCCGGCAACGAAGAAGATGACGCTCGGTGTAAAAAGGCAAAAATGGAGCGCCAAAATTGGACAAAATACCAAGAAGAGGCGTTGGCGAAGGCTTGGGTACATTGCTCTACCAACAAAAAGAAGGGCAATCAACAAACCCGCGATGGTTTTTGAAGTAGGATTTTAGATCATTATAACGCCACCGTTGGTGGAAGTAACTGGACCGTGCATCAAGTACGGTCTAAATGGAACCTGATGATGACGAAAATAAACTTTTTCAACGGCCTATACCAACAAGCGGTAAAAAATATATTTTTTAACGTTGTATATTTTTTAATTTTGTTTACTAAGTTCATATGTTTTTAACACTTTTTATTTTATAATATGTAGGAACTAGAAAGCGGGTGTAGCGATCTCAACGTGATGAAAATCGCTTTAAAGGATTTTAAAGATAGATATCCGAGCGGTTTTCAACATGTCGAGGCATGGGAGGTCGTTCGAAAACACGACAAATGGGCCCAAGTCCCATTGTTGGGTGAGGAAGGGGAAGGTTCGGCACAAAAAAGAAAGCCCGTTGATGTGGACCCTTCCATACCCGATATGAACGAAGACCCCTCGCCACAAAGAACACAACGGCGAGACAAGCGTCAAGCGACATCGTCCGAGGGCTCGGCTGAGTTGGCGGCACAATTCAAAGAGTACACCGCCATGAAAGAAGCGAAGCACGTGAGTGAGATGGAGGCGATTGAATTGAGGAAGAAAAGAGAGTCGGAGGCTCGCGATCTCATAACGGAACAACGCGAGACGATGAAAAACTACGCGCACGATCGAGATATGAAAACATTCCTCAAGCCGCACGACGATGCTCCGTCGGAAATGTTGCCGTTCATCCTCCCCCGAAAGCGCGAGATCGCTAACAAGTACGGGTGGCCGTGCAATTTATAAAATTTTTATGTAGTATTGCGATGTAATTTTTATTTTATTAAATGAAATGTAATTTTTTATTTTATGAAATTATTATGTTTTACTGTTTATAAAAATATTTTCTTAATTAAAAAAAAAAGACCCCCTAAGAGAGGAGTGCCGTCATCAAATTGAGGGTGTGGGGGGAGTTGACGTGGCGCATGCTGATTGGTTTTTTGTAAGAGAGGTCACTCCCCTGAGAGAGGAGTGCCCCTCTCACCCTAAGTGTCATGCGTTGGTGACATGCAAATGCAATAATGACGCATAAATTACCTTATATTTAATTGTCAATTTTACCTCTTTTATCTTTTGGTACGGGAATATCTTTATTGCCATCAAGGGAGGATGACAAGTGTTCTTGCCTTGAAAGGTAATTTAGTTATTTCTTACTTAAACAACCCCCCTCTTGATTTTCAAACGCCTGTAACACTTTTATACGTTAATATTTTTTTTAAAATGCATCTTATTAACGAGTACTTTATTCTCTTTAATTCGAGCACCCCTTTGCTATAGTTTTCTTAAAAAAAATACAGGATTTTGAATATCCAGCACATGACTACGTGATTTTGAATACCCATTACGTGATTACACATTCAACATAAACTATTACGTGATTACACATTCAGTATAAATTCATTACGTGATTACACATTCAATATGATTTGTTACTGATGTTATTACAATATGCTTATTACGTAATTACACATTCAATAATAAGAACTTGGTTGTTCATGCTTTTATTACGTGATTAAATCTCCAATATACGACATTATGTGGTTATTATAGGTTCATTTGGCTATTGTTTTGTATATAATTTATCTTTAATACGTGATTGGACCTGGAATATTTGGTATTTCATATGAAATATTATGAATTACATGTTTTTGTTTATACGTAATTACATAATCACTCAGTGTGGTATCACATAAAATACTACAACGAAATCACGTAATCATAAAATGAGTATTCAAAATCACGTAGTCACATAATAATACATAGTCGGCTATGGTTACGTAATTACGTAATCACTTAGTGGGGTTTCACATACTATAATGAAATCACGTAATGGGTATTCAGAAATCACGTAGTCAAGCTGGGTTTTCAAATCACGTAATGGGAATTCAAAATCATGTAATTTTTTTAGAAAACTATTGCAATAGACTGCTCAAATTAAAGAGGGCGAAATGCTCGTTAATACGGTGTAATTTTATTTTTAAAAATATTAACGTATGAAAAAGTTATAGCCTTTTGAAAATTAATGGGGGAAGGAGTTCAAAAGGGAAAGAACCAGAATACCCTTTGTTTCTTCAATTGTTTGAATCCCATATTTAAGAAAATGCCACTGGATTACTTTGAGCCATTGATCTTGGAAGATCAATGGCTTAAAGACTCACGTATGCTTCGTACAAGACTCTTGTCTTGTACAGAAGCTAGCCTCTTAAATAATAATAGCATAAGTTTCTCACGTTAGTTATAGCATATGTAAAAAAACGTCCTCTAATACAAAATCCAGTGTTTTCAACTCAGGATCAGGCGAGTCAATTGGACCAAGACTCAGATACAGGACCTGTCCATCGAAGGGTCGCTAGACATACCATTTTTTTCTTGGGTTATTGGATTTTACCATCTCCAACTATTGGCGTTTGGCCGCTGTCACTCCAAACTTTCAGTTTGCCTCCCACCACTCCCAACTTAACACTTTGTGTGTTCTGTCACTCCTAAACTAACGAGACACTAATTCGGTTAGTGTTTTTGCTAATTTGGCCTTTTTTTGCTGACGTGGCATGGTGATGTGTAAAAGATCAGTTTTTTAAATATGTTTTTTTATCTGATTAAAAAAACAAATTCCTTTTTATAAAACCCTACCCCGCCTCATTTCATCACCCACTCCCCCTCTCTCTGCTATGACCTCCCCCAACCATTAGCCACCACCCCCACCATCAGTCGCAGCCAGTCACAGATCTACTTCCACCAGTATAGATCAGGTTACGCTCAATCTAATTCTAATCAGAGTCACATTATTACAAATCGCTAGCAAAACAACAAGAATAGGAAGTTATTGTAGACCAGGTTACGAGTGTCAGGGATCTTTGAGTGAGGAAAGTGTTTTCTCCTGCAACGGATGGTTGAAATGATGTCGAAGGCATCGACGAAGTGGATCTGGAAGCTGATTGTAAGAAGGATTGTGGAAACCCTAGGTTTCGGTGTCTGAAACTTATTTGGGGGTTTTTGAGCGTGTTCTTGGTGATTTAAAAGACAATTTGGAGAATGTCGTGGAGACTTGTGTGGCTAGAGAGAATAATGTCATGGAAGTTGATGGTGTCGTAGATTTTGGGTTATGGGTTTTCGGGTTTTGGATACTTGTTTTTATGGTTGTCGGCGAGTGGTGATATGAGGTGGTGGGGGTGATGGTGGTGGTGGTTGGTTGAGGTGATGGTGGCAGGTGGTTGGTGGGGGTGATTGTAGAGAGAAAGAGTGTGTGTTTGTGTGTGTAAGAGAGAGGGTGATGAGGGGGGGGGGGTGTTTTATAAATTTATTATTATTATTTTATTGTTAATGGGATTTAAAAAAACATATTTAAAAAAACTGATCTTTTACCCATCACCATGCCACGTCAGTAGAAAACGGCCACATCAGCAAAAACACTAACCGGGTTAGTGTCTCGTTAGTTTGGGAGTGACTAATACACGAAGTGTTAAGTTGGGAGTGGTGGGAGTCAAAGTGAAAGTTAAGGGTGGCAGAGGCCAAACCCAATAGTTAAGAGGTGATAAAATCCAATAACCCTTTTTTCGTTAAACAACTGTTATTTTATTCAAGAATCATAAAATAGGACAAGGGGCCAGCAAACAACCGAAGGACCCGAGAAAAAAAAACAGAAAATTACATGATCATATCTAAAATGTTGAATGCTCTCCATTTCTCCCACTTATTATCGTTGAACGGGTTCCCATTTTTGATCCACATGAAAGTCTCTTCTTTTATCTTTCCCACGACTCTAGTGACATTGAAGGGCACGTTTTTTAAGAGCAAATTGTTTCTGGCCTTACAAATTCTCCAAAGGGCTGCAACAAATATCAAATCCATAACTTGTTTCCAGGTATCCGTGCCTTTAATCTTGTGCAAACCTTCTAGCAAATCCTTAAAAGACATGGCGTGAATATTGACTGGAATCTTCGTCCAAACACTCAAATGCCACCATATCAATCTAACCAAAACACATGAGACGGGGATGTGGTTAACCGTCTCCTCCCCATACCCGCACATCTTTCACGTCGTGTCTGCCATCTGGATCCCATGAGAGACCAGAGGTGGGTTGGATGCGACGCCAACCAAAGTTAATTTCCAAACAAAATAACCCACCTTATGTTTCATATTTTATTTTTTTAAGTGTTTATATTTTATGAAAATTATAAATCTATAATAACACATGAGTAAAAAAATAGATCTACACCAAAGTTGCAAATACCTTTTTAAATGATTTATGATGTCATTCAGTTTTTACAATAAATTTGATTAATAAACCGGTAAGACACTTAGTGCTCTCTCTCTGGTATAGTCCCGAAATCTTAACAAAATCTCAATAACCGTTACTTATTCAAAAATTGGGTTTTATTCACTCTTAACTTCACACCCTATTTGGCATAACCTAGCCATATATACGACGAAGATGTCTATTCTTGTGTAAAACTAGTATTTTTTCCTGTTGCAGCGGCGCATGGCGGGTGAAAACGTGTAGTAAGACAACAAACAATTCGTAAAACGCGATGTGTAAAAGCCAATTACAAAAATAGTGTAAAACACAATGTGTAAAAGACAATTACAAAAAAAATGTAAAATACAATGCGTAAAAGAAAATTACAAAAAAATGTAAAACACAATGCATTGACATTTGCAAAAGCAGGAGTAACAGTCCATGGGTTACAATTGCAATTTTTTAATGTTGAGTGGGTGTAAAAATGGAGTGATAGTGCAATGGGTAAAAATGTAAAGTCTAAAACTTTAGGGAAAATAGTAGTAGGGTAAAAAAATGGAAAGTATAAAAGTAGAGGGCTGGTGGCGGAAATGTGTAGAAGTTGGGGGGGGGGGAGCGTTGGGAAATGGGTAAAAAAGGCGAAGTGTAAAAGTAGAGTGGTGGTGGCGGAAATGTGTAAAAGATGAGGGGGGTGGTGATGGAAATGTAAAAGTAATGGTGTGGTGACGTAAGTGTGTAAAAGCTGAGGGTGTGATAATGAAAAAGTAAAGTAGAGGGGTGGTTATGGAAAAATTTGAAAGATTAGGATGTGGTTGTGAAAATTCAAAGTCGAAGGGGTAGTTGTGACAATGTTCGAAAGTTGGAGTATTGGTGGTGTAAAAACCACCGACTTTCTCCTTTAAGATTGTATTTTCAAAGTAGGAGGGGTAGTTATGACAATGTCCGAAAGTTGGAGTGATGGTGGAGTAAAAACCACCGACTTTCTCATTTAAGTTTGTATTAATATTTCTCTTGGAATTTAAAAGATAGAGTTATCAAGAGTAAACTGCCAAAATGGTCCCTAAGGTTTGGTCAATTTTGTCACTCTAGTCCAAAACTCAAACCTTTAGAATATGAGCCATTGTGGTTTCAATTTTGTTGCCATTTTCATTCAAAAGCAAAATCTGGTCAGATATTTCAGTTAACATCCAGTTTTTTTTTTTTTTTTTTTTGTCTTTTTCCTCCCTTTTAATAAAGGGCAAAATGGTCAGATTTTTTAATTTGTTATAATAAAATGTTAAAAAACCATTTTGCCATTCACTAAAAGGGAGGAAAAGGACAAAAATCTGAATGTTAACTGAAAGATCTGATAAGATTTTGATTTTAGATGAAAATGACAACAAAATTGAAACCACAGGGACTCATATTCAAAAATTTTGAGTTTTAGACTAAAGTGGCAAAAGTGACCAAACCTTAGGGACCATTTTGTCATATCTTAAACAACCCTAGAATTTACTATAAAACAACAAAAATAGACTTAATTTATCTACAATTTCACTTGAAAGTTTTAATTAGTTGTTTTTTTACCATGTTCCAATTAGTTAATTAATCTAATTTTTATTAAAAGGTTTTCAATTAATGTCAAGTGGAGTTCTCTCTTTCAACCTCATAGTTTTAACTTATTTTTTATTTTGATATACTTTTTTTAATAATTAATAGATGTATATCTATAATCCTATATTACGAGAACTGTGTTTTCTTTCCTTTTCGTAATTTTGCCTAGGTACAAATTTTGTAGCACCATGTATAAATGAAGCAAACCATTTTAGAGAGGGGAAACTTGGACATTGTCCAAAGTTTTAAGACACTTTGATGGCAATCTAGACATTTCATCCATGGAATCCATGCCCACTTATGTCTTCCATTAATTGAATTAAATTAAGGAATTAAATAAAAGTTTTATAATAATTAAAGGAATTAATTGATTAAATTAAAGGCTAGACATGCAACCTTTGGGATTTTCATGATTTAATAGTATGTATAAATATAAATAATCTATACTTATATACTACCTTATTAAGAGAACTAGGATTTTTAAACTTTTGGTAATTTTACATTGTGTACACATTTTGAAGCAACATGTACAAGAAAGCCAAGCTATTTTAGAGGGGGTAAACTTGCGCATTTCCCAAAATTTTAAGACACTTTAGGGGCATTTTAGTGATTTTTGAACCTTTGTAACCTATAATTAAGATAAATGTATAAAATTTTTCATCAGTACTACTCATCAATATTTTATGATTAGCAGATAAATGTATTAAATTAATAATATTATTACCTTATTAAGAGAACTAGGATTTTTACCCTTTTGGTAATTTTACATTGTGTACACATTTTGAAGCAACATGTACAAGAGAGTCAAACTATTTTAGAGAGGGTAAATTTGCGCATTTCCCAAAAATTTAAGACACTTTAGGGGCATTTTAGTGATTTCGGCACCTTTGTAACCTAAAATTAAGATAAATATATAAAATTTTTCATCAGTACTACTCATCAATATTTGTATGATTATCAGATAAATGTATAAAATTAATAATATTTCAAAAATATATTTAAATAATATGTTATAAAAACCAAACTCCTCGTGGAGTTGAAAACTCAAATAAATCGATAAATAAACATATAATTGGAATTAACTCTTTTTGTTAAATACAGTGTAACTTAAATAATCTGTTCATTTTATCAAGTTTCGTAACCGATCTTGCTTAAATGACTATCATTGAGAATCAAATAAATCGTTATAACCACTTTGATGAAAGTTTTTTTATATATATAAAAAAGAAACACACCGTCATGTGAATCAATTCAGTTTGAAATGGTTCTAAAATCATCATCGAATCAAACCTGCAAATGTTGCATCTTCTGGCAAAAGTAACCTCCATGACCGGATAGCATCACCATCTTGTTAACTCAACGACGTCTAATCACGACATCTTTGAATTGGAGCACCGCCGCAATTGTGTGAAGTCATCTGAGCTATCACATCAGATCCAACCACAACCTTCATCTTTGCTCTCCAGTTTATCACAACCGCTAACACTATCGTTCCCATTTTCGGGATTCAACGGCCACCATCTTCCGTTCAGTAGTTCAATTTCTGTGGTCCAAGACCAATTAGAAGTGCTCTCATCTTAGTTAAGCCGGAAAAGACAACACGACAACCAAACGCAACCGCCACCTCAAGCCTTTGTCTATCTCGTCTTCTGAATGCCCATCCTTTTTACGATCACATAAAAGATATTACACAGACCTTTTAGAATCATCAATGGGTTAGACAGATTTTGTTTTCTGTAGCCGATAACTTAGTTCCATTCAGAGAAGTCAGGTACATCAACAGCGCCCACTATACTTCAAAACAAATAGGTACACAAATAATTTGTATTGCATGCGTTAACATTCATAATACGCAGGTACCACTGAAACAACAACCCCACAAGTCAAGGATGATAACAAAGGGAAAAGTATGGCTTCCACTGAACCATCCTTAAGTGATTATCATTAACCAAAGGATTCACTAACAAATCAAAAGAAAAACAACCCACCTGGTACACCCACAACAACTTTCACTATTCATATAGTTTACATCGTATACACAGTCCACGTTATTTGTATTAACAAAAAAATGGTTTCTTAGTAACGTCCATGCACACATACAACATAATCAAATAAATAGAGAAGACCATGGATGTATTGGTATGATGTCCACACCACTAAACACCCCAGCTCACCAGCAAACTAACGAACAAGACGTTTGGGAGGATGATGAACGATGGACAACCAGTATGGACGAAATCAAGGAGACATTCAAACCTTATTTATATTGATCATACTATCTCGTTCGACGTGGTTATTATGGTCCCCCGATTTAAAATAATTTGTCAATGGCTTTCAGACGACATTTTCTTCTTACCTTTAAGCATTTTAGTACATTTTTGGGCCATTTGGCTAGAAGTCAAATGATCACTTCTTTATACAAACAAACTAGGAAGTCCATATTAAAAAAAATTAAATAAATAAACAAGTCTACTACTAAAGTAGTAAAAAACAAACAAATAACTAAATGAAAAAGAAACATAAGGTCCAGTTTGGTAATGATTTCCACTTCCATTATTATCTCGTTTACCAACTAATGTATTCTTGGTTTTTATGTCAATTATGCAATTCATGAATTGATATATTAATGATACTACCACAATACTTTAAAAGATAAACCAGGTGAAACAAATCATGCGAACTGCAGGCCAACAACGATTACACCTTAACTTTTGGTTTCATTTATGATACTGGTTTCCAGTTAATTTTATTCAGTCCTAGGTGATATGCTATATTTGTTCTTTCATCCAACCATTGTTACGTATTTCAAGTTAATTTATCATAACTCACATGTTTCGTTTTGTAAGATAAGAGTGACATGTTGGGTTTTGTAACTAACAAACTTCATGCTTAAAAGTCAATATTTATAATACATATCATAAATAAATATGATATCAGTCGGGATACTCGCCGCAACGCGCGTGCTTTCCCACTAGTTACTTATTATAAATGTAGAAATAATTCTTTATAGATTTATAATAATGAATACCAAAATTCTTGGTGTGTCAAATATTTAATATCGTATTTTATAATAACAAACGGCTACTTGTCTTGGCCAATGAGATCCCGCCATGTCATCTTGATAGCCCCGCCAAACGCCCGGGCTGAAACCCCGGCCCAAGGGGCCACGCCGAAACCCAAGCCCACCCGGGGTGGTGACTTGGGCGTTTGTACCCAACCCACGCCACAACCCCCGCCCCATACCCCATATTCTTATATTTCCTAGTTCACTATTCATTTAGTTTGTTTTAATATAAGAAACAAATAATAAATCACTTTTAAAAAAGAAAATTATAAATCTATTCATTTAGTTTGTTTTAATATATGAAACAAATAATAAATCACATTTAAAAAAGAAAATTATAAATCACTTTGCAATATAATATAATATAAATCACTTTGCAATATAATATAATATTAATCACTATGCGAACACTATTCATTCAGTTCTTCTTTTATTAGTATAATATAAATAATAAATCACTTTTAAAAAAGAAAATTATAAATCTATTCATTTAGTTTGTTTTAATATATGAAACAAATAATAAATCACATTTAAAAAAGAAAATTATAAATCACTATGCAATATAATATAATATAAATCACTTTGCAATATAATATAATATAAATCACTATGCGAACACTATTCATTCAGTTCTTCTTACCCCATATTCTTATATTTCCTAGTTCACTATTCATTTAGTTTGTTTTAATATAAGAAACAAATAATAAATCACTTTTAAAAAAGAAAATTATAAATCTATTCATTTAGTTTGTTTTAATATATGAAACAAATAATAAATCACATTTAAAAAAGAAAATTATAAATCACTTTGCAATATAATATAATATAAATCACTTTGCAATATAATATAATATTAATCACTATGCGAACACTATTCATTCAGTTCTTCTTTTATTAGTATAATATAAATAATAAATCACTTTTAAAAAAGAAAATTATAAATCTATTCATTTAGTTTGTTTTAATATATGAAACAAATAATAAATCACATTTAAAAAAGAAAATTATAAATCACTATGCAATATAATATAATATAAATCACTTTGCAATATAATATAATATAAATCACTATGCGAACACTATTCATTCAGTTCTTCTTACCCCATATTTTTATATTTCCTAGTTCACTATTCATTTAGTTTGTTTTAATATAAGAAACAAATAATAAATCACTTTTAAAAAAGAAAATTATAAATCTATTCATTTAGTTTGTTTTAATATATGAAACAAATAATAAATCACATTTAAAAAAGAAAATTATAAATCACTTTGCAATATAATATAATATAAATCACTTTGCAATATAATATAATATTAATCACTATGCGAACACTATTCATTCAGTTCTTCTTTTATTAGTATAATATAAATAATAAATCACTTTTAAAAAAGAAAATTATAAATCTATTCATTTAGTTTGTTTTAATATATGAAACAAATAATAAATCACATTTAAAAAAGAAAATTATAAATCACTATGCAATATAATATAATATAAATCACTTTGCAATATAATATAATATAAATCACTATGCGAACACTATTCATTCAGTTCTTCTTTTATTAGTATATAACTAGTTGTTTACAATGCGCGCGCGTTGCGGCGCGCTAAACTAAATCGTTCTATAAGAATGGCAAAACATGTCAAATAACAAAAAGTAGCTCGAACTAAAACGTCACGTATTTTCGGTACCGGTTCGGCACCGGTATTCACCGATTTTTACTCTCAAATACCGGTGTTGTACCAGTACCAACCGGTACCGAACCGTACCGTACCAGGTATATTCGGTACCGGTACATACTTTTGGGGATTTCGGTAACGGTATTTTGGGTACCGGTTGGTACCGAGCTCATCAAATCCTGTAGCAACGTAGCAATGCAAGTAATTGCACAGTTTAGATTACCTTTTATACACACAGTAAGTAAACTGACCGACATCATTTCTTCAAACGATTCGAGATAAACGATGCGTAACCAGCCATATCCGTCATCGTGGAGTGCATTAAAAAGGGAGCAATTGGACGATTGGATGCTGGGCTAGGTGTTTCTTGGAAAGCCCACGGATTGTTCGGGTCAAAACCACGATTATGAGGATTCATTTTTCGTATTGTGGTTGGATGAGAATTTTTTTTTAAAATAAGATAGAGATCATTATAGAAGAGGTGGAGTAGTTGTGGTAAAAAATGAATAGAAGTGTGAGTATTTATAGTGAATAGATAAATTTTTTTAAACACATAGTCGTTGGCCAACGGCTAGCCCAAACGACTACTTGTCTTGGCCAATGAGATCCTGCCATGTCATTTTGATAGCCCCGCCGAACGCCCGGGCTGAAACCCAAGCCCACCCGGGGTGGTGACTTGGGCGTTTGTACCCAACCCACGCCACAACCCCCGCCCCATACCCTATATTCTAATATTTCCTAGATCTTTTTTTAAACACATAGCCGTTGGCCAACGGCTAGCCCAAACGGCTACTTGTCTTGGCCAATGAGATCCCGCCATGTCATCTTGATAGCCCCGCCCAACGCCCGGGCTGAAACCCCCGCCCAAGGGGCCACGCCGAAACCCAAGCTCACCCGGGGAGGTGACTTGGGCGTTTGTATCCAACCCACGCCACAAGCCCCGCCCCATACCCCATATTCTAATATTTTCTAGATCTTTTTTTTTAAACACATAGCCGTTGGCCAACGGCTAGCCCAAACGGCTACTTGTCTTGGCCAATGAGATCCCGCCATGTCATCTTGATAGCCCCGCCCAACGCCCGGGCTGAAACCCCCGCCCAAGGGGCCACGCCGAAACCCAAGCCCACCCGGGGTGGTGACTTAGGCGTTTGTACCCAACCCACGTCACAACCCCGCCCCATACCCCATATTCTTATATTTCCTAGATGACTATTCATTTAGTTTGTTTTAATTTAAAAAATAAATAATAAATCACTATTCAAATAACTATTCATTAAATAAATAATAAATCACTATTCAAATCACTATTCATTCAGTTTCTTTTCTATTAGTATATCACTATTCAAATAACTATTCATTAAATAAATAATAAATCACTATTCATTCAGTTTTTTTTCTATTAGTATATAATGATATAATTTCATATTTAAGTTCTTACCTAAATTATTTCCAAACTAGTGTTCATTATTAACTATAATTTTAATTATATAATTTAATTTCCTCCTATAGTCTGCCTTTACTATTAAACTATACAAAAAGCATATAAGTTAAAAAAATTAATAATTCAAAAAATATGTATTTTTTTCAATTTACATTGTGTAATTTTTCAGCCCCAATGTAATACACGAGAGCAAAAAAGACAATATTTTCTCGTTATGTGTTTCACGATAACGATAAATTAATTTAAATTAATGAATAATTGGATTGTTTTTAAAATAACCAGGTTTTCACATGGTTTACACACAGTTTTTTCAGAGTCAAAAGTAGAGATGAACTTAAATCGTTAAGTGTTGATAAAGATGATAATCTTACGAGTTTGACATTTAGTGTGGCCTACAAATAACCTTTTTGAGATTTTTAATTTGTATTTGTATTAATATTATTGCATATTTTTTATACCCAACCCATATACTACACAGGACTATAGATAAATGTAGGCATTAACGTTGTTGTTTGTTCACTACGGTGCTGTTTGTTTTATCAGAGGTAAAACGTCTGCAGTCTGCGGACTGCATCTGTAAACATCTAAAGCAGAAGAGGTGGACCAAACCTCTGCAATCAGCAAGAAAAAGACTGTTTGTTTTTAACTTCTGTAACCAAACAACACCTGTCTCTCTCTCTCTCTCTCTAAACCCAACCACCACCATAACCATCATATTAGGGTTCGAGAGCACTAATCGTTGAATACAATTGAAAGGCTCTCTCACTGTCACGTATACTACACTCACAGGTTGACTTGCAACAGCTTGAAGTAGTTGATCTTCTTTATTTTCAGGAACATCAGTGTAACCATCAATGGTGACAACGTGTGTTTTCAGCTGCTGTTTAAATGATAATTAAACAATTTGAGTTCACATAAAGGAGGAAATCAATCAACGATGAGACGGATTTGTTACTTTGTTTTTATTGCAAGTAGATGCTTTGCCTTTATACGGGTAATCCTCTTCTATATCAATCCCCTTGTTCTTTATCACGAATTCATAGGCGTAATCCATAAGTCCACCGCCACAGCCACTGTTGAAGGTTCTATCACAATCAACCAACTCCTGTTCAGAAAGGCTGATAAGAGAGGGGTGGAGGATAGGTGTTGTGTTTTGAGATTAGGAAAGAAGAAGAGGTTAGAAGGGTGGGAAGACATTGGACCATGTCTGCGTGGGGAAGAGGATGCGCAGAGGTTTGAAAACATTTTTTAATGAAATGTCTTTTAAAAATCAAACGGTCTGCAAAGCTAAACTTCTGCACGTGATCTGCCCGGCACATACATAAAAGGCCAAAAGAGGTTATTCTGAAAAAACAAACACCACCTACCTCATGATATTAGAGGAGAACTTGAAAGTAAAAAGAGCATATATGCATGATCCAAAATATAATAATTAATTGCATTGAGTTGCACATACGTCATTGGAATAAGGTTTATACTCAATAATAACAAGTAAAAAATTAGTAAACATTAAGGTTTATATTAAATATATAAACGGTCTGAACCACCAACAATCCACTTGCTTGCTTTTTTATTAAAAGGAAAAAAGAAAAAAAAAACTTCACAACGGATTTAAGGTGTTGAATGGAATACACAATTGCACATAATAGAATAAGTAGCCAATCATTACATTCTGTAAGCTTCAATAAGATAAAATACTGTTGCAAATTTACCATATGGGATGATACGTATGAAACATAACTATCACTATGATGATACTCGATACAATTGTGTGCAACTAAGGACTAAAGTAGTGATTGTGGAGGTTCAAACTTCGAACCTATCATCTAGTATGTACTGGTGTACATTTAAGACGTGTGATAATCGAAGACCCATGAAGGATTGATATGTATAATTTTATTACTTTAAATAAGTGTTTACTAATTGGTAAATTACAAAAATAGAACCTTATAGCATGTTAAAAATTAACATAAAAATAATAAATGTTTAGACTGGACCTAAATGTTTAGACTGGACCTAAATTTATGGAAAAGTCACATATATCGCATTTCAAGTCAGAGGTTCCTAAATGTTTAGACTGGACCTAAATTTATGGAAAAGTTACAAAGTAAGCTCTTAGTAAGTATATGTTCTCAAACGAAGTATAAATGATTGCCATAGAATGTGACACATGAGTACATGACAATGTAACTCAAGTATGGTTGCAAAAGGCGTTAGGCACTCTCTAGCTGAAGTTGAGAGAACTCAGCCTATGAGGAAAGTACTCGAGCCTCGGTAACCTATCTTGTATCAAGTATTCGACCTTCGAAACCTTGTTTTAGAACACTGAACTCATGCAAAGATATTATGAAGCCATGCTGTTTTAACAACATTCGCAACATCATTATATTCCACTTTAGGGTGAAGGGGGTGCACCCCTCATGAAATGGGGGGAAATTTTCACCCACCCGATGCATGATGTGCCATATCAATTCCTCTCTCATATACCACTCTTGCCCAAAAATATACGGGGTAGTTTCAGCCAAACCATTTAAAAAAAGGCATGATTGGTTGCAAGATAGTGGACCCCACCATTACACCCTCTCCCTCATGTTCCCTGCATGCGGCAACAAGCCCCGACTTAATGTAGGAACTATGTTTACTTTTTATAAAATATAATTACAAAATATATAATAACGAAACTCTCGTTCTTCGTGGGAAATATCATAGTACAATACCGGTTGAATAACTAAATAAAAGAATATAAAATATAATTTTATATACCAATCTTGATTCGAGCTGCATCTCTGGTGGTTCTTTCACGCGCATTTGATAGCATCCTATACTCGAGTATTCATCATCTTGAGTCTTGAAAAATACTCCTTAACTGCAACAAAGAGCACAATAAAACGTTGACGATTTTGGTTGAGGCACGTGTTCAACACGCTTCCCTTAAAACAGATTTCGCGCATCTACTAAAGACGACGCGTCTGTCTCCCAGGGTACAACAGCCGAATCAGTATGTACTGCCGGAGATGGCCACACGCCCGAGGTTACACCAGATAAAATTATAGTGTTAGAACTTGTGGAAAATAATGATATGAAGATGATGAAATCAAATAGAGAAAACATATCTCTCTAAGTACCCAACACATGGGTCTTCAAGTATTTCCAAGAACTCTTCTATTTTTTTTCTTCTAAAATTCCACTTTCAGTTCTCTACTTGTAATTAGCTTCATCAAGTTAGGCACATAACCTACTTTGCGTACAAGAGATATGGGGTAGAGAAGAGTCTCAATTTATTAGAGAAATAAACTCTAATAAAAACTAATAAATTGACATAAAAACTCTACTAAAAGTCACAATTTATTAGAGATTTTATTAGAGACATAAACTCTAATAAAAACTAATAAATTGACATAAAAACTATACTTAAGAGTTTATCACCCATATGAAGAGTCTAGTAAATAATTATAATTTTACTAAATTATAATTTCACTAAATTAATATCCATTCACACCATCTAAATTTCCAACAATTCCCCACATGAATGAAGATCGTTCTAAACACACAAAGTTTCCAATGGAACCTCGACAGTTGAGTTTTGCATACGATAGGTAGGTGTTACCCTTTGAACCTTCGCTCATGAAATGCACTTAGCCCACTAGCTCTTAGTAGATCTCGATTTCTTTGAACTCGTCTGCCCTTTGTGTAGACGACAATACACTTCACACAAGACTCTCCCTAGCCGGGTCATCTCCTCATAGTCGTGTCCAATAATGGTCATGGGACACTTTCCTGGTTCTGCGAGAGCTCTAGGAATTGTGCCCTCAATTCCATTCGAAGCGACCCCACTTCTCTCTAACATAGGTGATTCTCCTTAGATCATTAAAAGCATTGTGGTTATCGTGATTTATCCAAATCATTTACCACATATTATGCTTAGCCTCACTCTTTGTCACTGAATATCATAGGAATAGACTAGGACGTATTTAAACACCCTTTTATACTTTGGGGGTATGTATAGCCATATACACTAGCTTATGCATATCATTTATGCCCCCACAGTGACCACCTTTAGGCATATGAGTTAGTTGTCCTATTGAACTTAGATCTTGGGATCTCCAGTCAACTAAGTTAGGTGTCCTTCACATACCCTTTTTCCATGGGCTTTAGTCTCATTCCACAACTTGATCTCTAATAAACCCTCAGGTTGTTGGATCCATAACATTAACAAATAACTTTGCGTATCTGAGATCAGTTGTCATGATGTGTTTTTAACTCGTAAGTTAATTTTGCCTATTGTCAACTTCTAAGACTATAACCTCAGTGGCCATCTGAATCTGGTTATAATATATGTCTTTGTAAGATACTCTTATCATTTAAGGCAAACGCATCTCCATTATGCACTACGACCTTTGTGTCCTCCACATAGTCATCTGTTTGCAATGTTAGATTGGATTACAAAATCCTTATTGTCAAACTTTTATGATACAAATGCAAGACACCCCCACATTTAAGTGTTACAGGATATCATCCAGATGGGGTAATGAAAACCATTTCTACATACCCTAATATGGTTGTTTCTAAATGGATCCTCCCCCACATTTCTTGCCATTTGATCAACATTTCCGTAACTTCACTTATGATGACATTTATACACATATTATTGAACAAGATCAACCTCATTGTATTAGTGAATTCATCTCATACTGCATTAGCTTACATAAGCTTCTGAGCTAACCAAAGCAACACATGCCATTGTCATAAGTTTGTCACCAATTTAGAATAATTCTAATTTAATATCTAGAATAAGCTTAGACAATGAGTTCTCCTCATTAGCTTTTCGAACAAACTCTTAAAAAGTTACATGTCTTTTCCTTATAATGAATGAAAATTATCCTTCAACTTTGTCTATACACAAATTATTTTTGTGTTCATACACATTTGAATGTTTAGAGTTAATTAGTCTCCGTTAAGACCCATAATTAACCAAGTACTAGTCTAGCATGCTTTAGACTACAATACTTTAGCATGTGAACAGAAGATGCATCATTCTGATTCTTCACAGCCCTAAGGATATCATAGGGGGTGTTTGGCTAAGCTTTTTCACTTCTCCTTCTCAGAAGGACTTCTCCTTCTCAAGAAGTCACAATTTGTGACTTCTCCTTTTCTCCTTCTCAAGACAAAAAACCACCTTGAAAAGTCCTTTTTATGCTTGTGTTTGGCTAAGCTTTCTCATCTTCCTAACTTCTCAACAATGTTTGGCTAAGCTTCTCCTTCTCAAAAAGGACTTTTAGCTCCATATAACTTAATAAGTCATTTTGAGAAGGAATCCCAAACACCACCATAATATCACTTTGCAACATTCATCCCTTGTTAAGACAAAATAATGAGACTTATCCATAATCCTAAAACATCAATATTTAGGAAGGTCTCACAAATTATTGTATATTGCACATAGCTAAATTTCATCATTCATTTAAGGAACATAACTTGTTTACCTTTGATCTCCAACATTCTACCATTGACTCATAAGTACTTAAACATAAGTCTTAATCCAAGTCACTTGGTGAACACATTCATCACCAACAAGATGAATGTTTCTCGTCTACAATCACTATTATGTGTGAGATAGAGTCAACTAGATCGACGCTCAACAACATGGCATTCATAATTTGCCATAAGTGATTTGCACACATCTATTGTTATTCATTAGGAGATATGTATATTTAGGATGCTCTCATAAATGAAGGTAAAATCTCCATATAGATCTAACAATAATCAAGTGGTAGACGCATCTACTCATAAATCTCGCAAGATTTATTAAAGGTATACAATAACATATAGTACTTTTACTTTCATATGTTAGAATTCACACTTGTGAATTTTTCCAATGACTTCTAATGAAGTATGTCGACATGAATGTCGTTAGTGTATTTCATCTCAATACACTCACTACGTTCTTTCATTACTCATCCATGATGTGGTTATACATTTGACGTTTCGTTTTTGACTTTTAGTCAATGTAACAACTCTCAAGTTGTTTATGTCCAAGTATTTTCATGTACTATCCGTTTAAAACCATATTCTTTTAAACAATGTATAACCGAAGTTATAATTATTTTCCACAAAATAATTTATACGTCACAACCATTAGTGATTTATTTCTTTGTAAAAAATTGCATGTGTTATCCAAAGATATTGAACACAAAACAATAAAATACATTGGAAACTAAATCATAAGTGCCAATCACTTTTGAAATTTAAACGGAAGCATAGACAATATGTAGACATCAAATAGAAAAGTGTTTTCATCTTCAACACTTTATAATCTGATCGAAATCTTCTCAACAATATCGTCCAATGGCATGTCTTGAGGTACTCCCTCAATAAGACTCCATGCACTTGTAATTACAAGTTCCCTATTTCATCTTTAAACTTTAAACTTGGACAATTATGCTCAAAACAACACCAAGTTGTTACAAATACTACATTTAAGTAGTAAACTTGAACAATTAAATTTGTTCACAACAACACCAAGTTGTTTTTCACCAAATAACATTTTCTAACACGCATGTTAGAAAAAATGTTATAACAAGCACATTATAGAATCAAACATTTACATAAAACGTTTTCCAAAGATATAGTTTATAAAATAAACCATTTCTCATCATCCTTAATGCACGTATAGGCAATTAAATGTTTACATAAAACATTTATGTTCATTATGAACAATCTCTAACCTCATATTCGTGATACACATTTTCTAACACACGTGTTAGAAAATTTAAGTCATTTTATATATGCAAAACATGACCAAGTTAGAGCATTAAATGTCATCATTAAAACTCATCAATAAAACTCTACTCAAGAGTTTCACCACATGAAGAGTTAAGAGTCTCAATTATAGACTTAAACTCTAATAAAACTCATTAAATGCCATCATTAAAACTCTACTCAAGAGTTTTACCATATGAAGAGTTAAAGTCTCAATAATTATAGATTTAAACTCTAATAAAACTCATCAAATGTCATCATTAAAACTCTACTCGAGAGTTTCACCATATGAAGAGTTAATTAGTAATTAAAATTTCACTCAAATGGATTTAGAAATCACATTTTAAAGTTGGTGATAAATCCCACACCACTACACCATCACTTTATGGTGATTTAATTCTTGAAGCCAATCAAACATCAACTTAAATGTATGACCTTTTATTTCTAAATTATACAAAGCATTAAAATCAATGCTGCAACAAATTACTTATATAAAATGTTTACATAAAACATTTTAAAGCATTTGTATTTTAACCATTTTTAACAATCATCTTAAAATGAAAGAAATTCTAACGCGCACGTTAGAAATATTAACATTTCCACAAAATGTTAATTCGACTTGCTAAAAACACATATATGGTTCAAATAAATAAGTCATTTCTAATACACACGTTAGAAACTAAACAATTAAAAAATTGCTTCCAAACTAACGCGTTTCATGAACGTTTCTAACACACATGTTAGAAGACAAATGATTACAAAAATCATTACAAGACTTATTTGTTCATATCAATCCATGGGTGGATGAAGAGTCTACTTTAAATAAAGACTTAATTAGAGACATAAAACTCTAATCAAGTAACATAAAACTCTTATTTAAATACATAAAAAACTCTACTTAAGAGAATTTAATGTTTACAAAAAACGTATGGTTACACCAATAATTCCGGTCTAACACACATGTTAGAGAATTTAACGTTTACAAAAAACGTATGGTTTACACTAATAAACCCGATCTAACACAAAAGTTAGAAAAATTAACGATTCTCAAAATCGTTTCAAAACCAAACGTTGGAACCAAAACTACTCGTTTTGTACCACGGTATAGGATTTAAGATTTTATCTCAATCTCAAAAAATCCAAACACAACAAGTTGTACTACATACATATTTCCTAAAAAAAAATATAACCTCTATTTTTTTTATTCTATTATAAATCCTTTCGTAAACCCAAAATCCTTATAAATAAGGTTTTTAAGATTGTACCAACAATCTCACGAAATTTGTTTAAAGTTTGTAGGAACTAGGTTTACTTTTTATAAAATATAATTACAAAATATATAATATCGAAACTCTCGTTATTCGTAGAAAATATCATAGTACAATACTGGTTGAATAACTAAATAAAAGAATATAAAATATAATTTTATATTCCAATCTTGATTCGAGTCGCATCTCTGGTGGGTCTTTCACGCGAATTTGATAGCATCCTATACTCGAGTATTCATCATCTTGAGTCTTGAAAAATACTCCTTAACTGCAACAAAGAGCACACTAAAACGTTGACGATTTTGGTTGAGGCACGTGTTCAACACGCTTCCCTTAAAACAGATTTCACGCCTCTACTAAAGACGACGCGTCTGTCTCCCAGGGTACAACAGCCGAAGCAGTATGTACTGCTGGAGATGGCCACACTCCCGAGGTTACACCGGATAAAATTATAGTGTTAGAACTTGTGGAAAATAATGATATGAAGATGATGAAATCAAATAGAGAAAACATATCTCTCTAAGTACCCAACACATGGGTCTTAAAGTATCTCCAAGAACTCTTCTAATTTTTTTCTTCTAAAATTCCACTTTCAATTCTCTACTTGTAATTAGCTTCATCAAATTAGGCACATAACCTACTTTGCATACAAGAGATCTGGGGTAGAGAAGAGTCTCTATTTATTAGAGATTTTATTAGAGAAATAAACTCTAATAAAAACTAATAAATTGACATAAAAATTCTACTAAAAGTCTCACTTTATTAGAGATTTTATTAGAGACTTAAACTCTAATAAAAACTAATAAATTGACATAAAAACTATACTTAAGAGTTTATCACCCATATGAAGAGTCTAGTAAATAATTATAATTTTACTAAATTATAATTCCACAAAATTAATATCCATTCACACCATCTAAATTTCCAACACTTAGGGGGCGTTTGGTTCGCAGAATGTGTAAGAATTGAAACTGGAATCCCTATGGGAATTGGAATTGGAATTTGATGGATTCCTTTGAAATCCATAGATGTGTTTGGTTGATAAATGTATAAATGGAATTAGAATTTAAAAATACCTAAAAAGACAAAATTACCCCTAGTTATAAACAATTGGCAAAAGTTTTAAAAACAACTATCTTAGATAAAAATTCAAAATAATCCAAAAAATTATAAAAATTCTAAAAAAGTCTAAAAATCATAAAAAAATTATAAAAATTCCAAAAAAATGAAAAAAAAAAATCTAAAAAATAAAAAAATAATAAAAAGTTCAAAAAAATCTAAAAATCTAAAAATAAAAAAATCAAAAAAATAATAAAAAGTTCAAAAAATTATAAAAAACCCAAAAAATTCTAAAAAATAATAAAAAATCCAAAAATTTCAAAAAAATAATAAAAAACTTCAAAAAAATCTAAAAATAAAAAAATTCTAAAAAATCTAACAAATAATAAAAAGTTCAAAAAATTCTAAAAAATTATAAAAATTCTAAAAAATAATAAAAAGTTCAAAAAAAACCAAAAAATAAAAAAATTGTAAAAAATAATAAGAAAATCCAAAAAATTATAAAAAATTATAAAAAATCAAAAAAATTCAAAAAATTATTTTTAAATTTTATGAATTTTTTTTGATTTTTTGATTTTTTTTTGATTTTTTGGATTTTTTAGGTTTTGTTATTGTTTTTTTGATTTTTTAGAGATATTTTGGTTTTTCAGAATTTTTTTGGTTTTTTTAATTTTTTATAAATTTTTTGATTTTTTTATAATTTTTTGGATTTTTTTATTCTTTTGAATTTTTTATAAGTTTTTTGTTTTTTTAATTTTTTTGATTTTTTAGAATTTTTTGGATTTTTTAATTATTTTTTAGAATTTTTTTATTTTTAGATTTTTTAGAATTTTTTTGATGTTTTAGAATTTTTTATTTTTTATTATATTTTTTGATTTTTTATTATTTTTTTGATTTTTTATTATTTTTTTGATTTTTTAGAATATTTTGGATTTTTTATTATTTTTTTGAATTTTTCTTATTTTTTGGATTTTTTAGAATTTTTTGGATTTTTATTATTTTTATTTTTAAAATTTTTTTTCGTATTTTAGATTTTTTTGGTTTTTTTAGATTTTTTATTATTTTTAAATTTTTTTGGATTTTTATTATTTTTTATTTTTAGATTTTTTAGATTTTTTTAGAATTTTTTGGATTTTTTAGATTTTTTTTTTGTTTTTTATAATATATTTATTTTTTTTATTTCTTAGAATTTTTTGGTTTTTTTAGAATTTTTTGTTTTTTTATTTTTTGGAATTTTTAGAATTTTTTTGATTTTTTAAAAATTTTTGGATTTTTTTATTATTTTTTGGATTTTTTATTGTTAGTTTTTCATTTTTTAGAATATTTTGGATTTTTTATTATTTTTTTGATTTTTTTGATTTTTTTGAATTTTTTATAATTTTTTGGATTTTTTTATTATTTTTTGGATTTTTTAGAATTTTTTGGATTTTTTATTTTTTTAGTTTTTTTTCTTTTTTAAAGTTTTTTTGGTTATTTAGATTTTTTTGGTTTTTTAGATTTTTTATTATTTTTTTGATTTTTTAGATTTTTTTTTATTTTTATTATTTTTTTTATTTTTAGAATTTTTTGATTTTTTTAGAGTTTTTTTTTTATTTTTAGAATTTTTTGTATTTTTATTATTTTTTAGAATTTTTTTGATTTTTTATTATTTTTTAGATTTTTTTTTTGGATTTTTTTATTATTTTTTGGTTTTTAGACAAAAATGAAAGAGGCAAGGGGTTATTTCCGTAACTTTGGAAACATTCCCGTGGTTTTTTAGACTTTTCTTTCAAATTTAGAAGGAATCTGAATTCCATTAAGTAAGGGATTTGGTTGGAATTGAAATACAATTCCATTAAACTAATTTGTTCAACCAAACACACAAAGGAATGGAATTCAAATTCCAATTCCCTTGAAATCCTATGGATTCCTGTCACAACCAAACATCCCCTTAAGACATTCACCGCGCGGCAATATTGGGACGACGGCGGACTCCCCTCGTGGCAAACTCCTTCCCTGTATGTTTTGCCGCTTCCACCCCTTCACCCTTAGTGCTAACACATGAAACAACATTTTCTCTTTTATCAAGAGACCATATTATCTACAAGGAATAAACAAAACCCACATGTGAAATGAGTGTCTCTAGACATCCCACCAAGGCCGCTCGGTGTAAGAAACAAAGTGATCCATAAAAGACAAGACAAACATAAAGACCATGCCCAATATTACCCCGCAAGTAACATATATAGAACATATTTAATAGCAATCATATACGATTGAACATGATCATGCATGTGAAGACAACTTTGTAGAATCAAAGAAAACTAGCGGATGCCCCGCGCTTCGCGGCGGGCACTTGTTTGGGACCGGTTAAACCGAATAACATTACATGTAAAGTTAAAAGAAATGAAAAAAAAAATTAATAATGCATTGATTAGTAATGACACTCTTGTTTCTTTTTTGAACAGGGAAGGGAAACAACTTTATTAACACCGCCAAAAAATGGATCTCCTAAAATTAACCAGGAGCTAGAAGGAAGCAATTACCCCAAAATTTACATTTTTATTACATTCACTCCATAAGCAAACATTATCTATACTAACAAACTCCAGTTTAGCCTAGTGCTTTAACCACAGGAAAGTTACTTCTCAAATTTCTCCTTTACCTTAACATTTGTCTCCATCTTCTCTTGCTGATTATCTATCGATCGGGATACCCATCGGGCATCCCTCTCTTGTCTCCAGCTAGTTGTTTTTCTCGCCTGCATACGTAGTTATTTCTCCGATTCCATAACGTCCAAAGAGTAGCCATAATACACCTTTTATCCTCCTCTTGTGAAGCTGGAGCTCTTCAATTGCATCAAATAAGTCATCCTATTTTGTTATGATACAAGAATATTTTAAATATATGCATAGTGAAACTCACAGCTCTTCTAAGCTACCAATTATGCATAACTATACAATTGACCAATAGTCAATTTTTCTTTAGATAGTAGCAGTGTAGCACACAAACTGTATCGAAAAATTCATATAACTTTGATCTCAAAGAAAATCTTCATAAACATGATTTTTTGGTTTTAATTATGATATTTACACTGAGATAATCTTGCGATAAGAAATGCGAACCTGAATTGAATTACCGGAACCCTAGCCGAGTTCGTCAAAAAGCCAATCCGCCCATTCCTTGACATACCAACGGCGCAACCAGGTCTCGGGTCGTGCTGTTGAACCTTCATCACCGCCCTTTCCTTGACAAAGAATCGCTATCTCCGTTCGCCGCTGCTGTCGGCGGTATGACGTTGCCTTTGTTCTAGAAGCCACAGCTGGCGGATCTAGTTTCAAGTGACCGAGGAAAACGATGACGACCGTCTTCAGCGTTGTAAGTCGCCGCCGTCCGTCGGTGGTCCACCGTACCTACCACCTCTCACCCTTCCTCTGTCTACATTCTCTCTCTAGAACCTGTGTGACCAAAAGTCGTATGAAGAAGCCAAAGGTTAGTAAATTAACAACTGATATGTGCTGAGGGTGGAAATCAAAGAAGACAAACTTCAGTGGCAAAAACGAAAACTCGAAAAAAAATCCCTGGCGCAAACAGACGATAGTAATTGATATATATAATAATATCATGACAAGTGATAGTGAGACACAAAGGGTACCTCCAAGAATGTTATGTGTAGTAGGATCCGTTTTCCCATAATTTGGACTCATGATTTCATGCAACCATTTAGAACATGAGTAAGAACATCATACACATAAGTGCTTTTTTTTTTCTGTTAAAATAGACCGGATGAACATGTAACCATGTAGGAACGAGCAATCAGGGGCGGATCTAGGCTACTTTTGTGGGTTCTCAGGAACCCATTCGGTTTGAAAAAAATAGAAAAAATTAGTGAGAACCTTGTATGATTTGGAAAAAATAGTGAGAATTAGTGAGAATCTAACAAATTAAGGAACCCAATGAAAAAAGTTCTTAGACCCGCCACTGCGAGCAATCTCAAGAAAGTAGAAATATATCTTTTATGGCAAACTTCGTAAAAGGGCAATAGATGACCTAAATGATTGGACATATTAGTGAGAAGAATGTCACTAGACACCAGTGATAAAAGTATATGTGTAGTGTTTCGACGATGATGAAACATGAAGAACGGGCTGTTGGATTTGTTGCCAGTAAAATTTAGGGAGGTAATGTTGACGACAAATCATTGATACATGGCTTTGGGAGCTTTCTTAAGACCACAAATAACCATTTTAAGCAGACACATATGACTAGGATAGACATAGCTTACACATTAACCAGTATAAGCCTCCATCAAGTCACCATTCAGTAATGCATTTTCAAGTTTATCGTGACTTACGCTAGTCTCGAGAAACATAAATGCTTAAAATGGTGCAAATAGTGGTCTATCTGCTCCAACTTAGACTAGAGGGTATGGAGATGCTCATCCCCATCAGGATGGGCAGCTACGTAGGTGCCACATCACCATCCCATGAAGGATGGACCTCTTTGCATTTTGAGGGGGTGGAGGATGAGCCTACCCCACCTAAATATTTTATAATTTTCTAACTTTTTTTTGTTAACTTAATAAAAAAATCATAAAAATTAAAAAAACAACATAAATAAATTCATTTCATAACATAAAAAAAGGGTTATTAGATTTTATCATCTCTAACTATTGGCTATTGGTCGCTGTCACCCCCAACTATCACTTTGACGCCCGTCACCCCCAACTTAACACTTAGTGTGTTATGTCACCACGTCGTTAACTGATTACTAACTTTTGATCCTGTTACTACACTTTTTAGGGTGCCATAGGGATCTTGGGAAGGTTTTAGGGATCTTAGGACACGCCCAAAAGTATAGTAAGATGATCAAAAGTTAGTGATTTGGTGACAGAACACACTAAGTGTTAAGTTGGAGGTGGCGGACGTCAAAATGATAGTTGGAGGTGGCAACGGCCAATAGCCAATAGTTAAGGGTGATAAAATCCAATAACCCTAAAAAAATTATATTTCCTAAAAATTAAAATTACTAATTCTAGAAACGGTAAACATAAAAACGAAAAAAAAAAAAAAATAACGATACTATTAAAAAAGTAAACAACCTACGACGTCCATTTTTTCTTAACCTCCTCTTTCATCCTCCGATAAACCTCGCGTTCATCCTTCGGAACCGAGTCGAGATCCAACCTCATAATCCTAAAATCCTCCGCTCGAGCATAGTCGGCCGACACGATTTTCTTGTGACTATATTTTTCGGCCACGAGCTCTTAGAACGAACGGAATTCGGTTATCAACTCGTCCATTTTCGAAGCCGCCCCCGAACTGCCCCCTTTTCGCTTTCCGCCCGCCTCTTTTTTTGCTTTGTCCCTTCCGATGGGACGTTCCGACTCGTGAACGGGCAACACATCCTCGTCATATTCCGGGTCGTCGTTTATGTCGATTTGACAACAAGCGGTGGAGCCTCCCGAACTATAACTTCCGGACTCGGAAGTTTTACTCCGTTTGGCGGTTGCGACCTCATTTGGAACCGGCTTCCATTTGTTTTCTTTCTTTAAAATGTTCCATGCTCGGATGTGCGGGAAAGGCGTTGAATTGTTAGAGTCCCACTTAGCCAAAGCAAGGTTAAGTATGTCCTCGTCGTTACTCCCACTAGGAGTTTTAGTGTAAATTTGGTTATAATACCTGCTAAAGGTATTGATGGTTTTGTTCATTTTACGCCACTTGCCCGAGACGGATTCAACATCACGCATCGGGCCTTGCTCCATAAGCCGGTTAAATCTTTCCGTTGTCGCCATCCAAAAACTACTACCCGTTTGGTTGTTCCCTAAATTTAAAAAAAAAATGCATTAGTAAAAAAAATAAATCTTTTTAAATTTAAATTAAAAAAATAAACTTTGGTTCATACCGACAACCGGGCAAGTTGAGGACTTAACAAACGCTATTGCTAGCGCCTCCTCCTCTACTTTCGACCAAGGTCTCGCCTTTGCTCTCGAACCGCTTTTTGGCGCAGTTGCGGGTACGGTTTCAACCGCCTTCCCCTTCCCCTTGTTTTTTTTGCGCTTGAGCTTTTGAGGTGGCGATTCGGGGACGACTTCTTCATCATCATCATCGTCAAGTTGAACCGGGGGTTGCGGTTGGGAAGTTGGCGGTTGCGATTGGAATTGTTCAAATGAGTTGCTTTGCATGATTTGTTGGAGTGTTTGGTATTGTTGCATTTGTTGAACTTGGGACATTTGTTTGAAGGCGTTTGGTGATTGTTGGAAACCCGAAAACGTAAATTGCGTAGACACCCATGAAGGATCCATAGCCGGAGTGTAAGCGGGAGTCGAAAAAAAGTTAGGTTGGTTCGGGTTGGGGTTGTTTGGTTGAATGGATTCATGATTGTATAAAAAAGAGGGAGTGTTTTTTATAAAATTGAATGAGAATGTGAGAAGTACGGGAGAAGAATGGGAGAAAATGGTATAAAAATGGATGAGATAAGGGTATTTATTTAAAGTTAAAAAGGTTTTTTTTTTTAAAATATAGCCGTTGTCTAACGGTTCAAAATTTGAAAAGTGGCCCGTCCTTTCCGTCTTGTGGGAGCCGAAATAGCCTAGCCAAGCCCAGGGGGGCGGTGTGGGGGACCGGCGCCGGGCATCAGCCGGCCCCATACCCTCTAGTCTTAGTTACCTAGCAAGGTGTACACAATGGTGTGTCATTTACGCAATATTTGAGCTATGCAACAAAAGTGTTGGAGAGAGAGAAAGGGACATTAGATAAGTGAAGAAACCCTATAAAACCATTTGCATTGTTTTAAATAAGACTATGTACATCTATACACAAGTGACAAGCCATAGTAATTTTCTGTGCTAACCATAGCTATAATCATCTAAAATTTATTATTAAGTAACAAACCACCTAGTGCCTATTTTAAAACATTACAACGAATTTTAATATATGCTTTTAAATATTTGAATATCTGAAAAATTAAAAAAGCTGATATATATTAAAATCAGTATTTAGAGGACTGTATTTCTAGACGAACTTGTCACACCCCGATATTTCCACGTATTACCGGTGGGCCCGGTGGGGAGTATCGTGACGTAGTTGATATCATCATAGTCAAACAACACAAATTTTAAATGCATAGCGAAAGCAAAAGATAGATTTATTTCAACCGAATAAAATTGTAATATTAAGTATCACAAAATAGTTGAAACAGATCCACAGGCGGGTCAAATAAAAAGGAAAACTGTTCAGCAGACTTTGACATCTGGAGCTTGCGAGACTTGATTATTGATGCCTGGAGTAGCCAGCCTATTACGTATAGTACCTGCACTTAGCCTTTTTGAAAATACGTCAGTTTACACTGGTAAATACAACTTAACTGACTCATTTTGAAAAGGGTTTGAAAATTGATTTGAATGCACTTCGACAAAAATATCTTTATAACTTGGGAAAATTATTTATATATAATCTTGTATACAGTTTTACTTATTTGTCGCCCATTAGGGCCGGTTTGTAGGGCCGGTCTAGATTAACTGACACGCCACAGGTATAATACCCACAAGATTATTTCCTTTAAGTGGGCTACCAGTTTTTACATATGCATCTGCCAGGTGTACGCCTACGCCCCATGCTTAGGTCATGGCCATTTCTTTGAATGATGCCAAGGATATCCGGGACATGGTCATTTAACCCCCAAAGGCCATACACCAAATAATACATATTAAATGGGTCATGCAAATACATTAATCACAATTCGATTTAAATGACTACACGCACCCGACCAAGCGGTACTTTTATAGTACCGTATCCCAAGCCCGTATAGGGAAAATAAGTTAAGAGTATTTACCTGAGCAAATTTATACAATTTATCCCAGCCGTACACCACCAAGCAAGTACAGTTAGCTTTTACTGGGCTCCTAATCTGGAACGAAGGTTTTTAATAACCTATTAGAATCCTAACGGGTCTTTAATTAAGCTTAGACTTAGACCGGTTAGTTTTCAAAAAGGAAGACACGGTTCAAACGCATGATAAGGCGAAGACCGGTTTAGAATGTGGTTTTGACCCGACAAGATTGTATGCTTGCTTAATATGGGTAACATAAACACATTCTGGATTTTGAGATGAAAACGGTAAGGTTTGACCCGTTTCGGCTAATTTATGCAAACTAGTCACATAAGCCGATCCGAACGCGAAAATGCGTAACGGGTAACCAAATGAGTCATATACAAGTTTCCTAAGTTAATATGCCTTAAATATGTTGTGACATCAGTAAGATATCTTCTATTATGCCCCATATGAATTTAAACACAAATTATGCCCCGTAAGGGCATTTTGGTCCTTTAAAAGGTTATAAAAGAGTTTAAATAAAGTTCTGAGTTTCGGGTCTGATGTAATCAGTAAAAATAATTAATTTACTAAGTTATATCAGTAGGGTAAAACCTATATGTGAAATTTATCATTTCTAACCATACTATGCACCGAAGGGGCATTTTGGTAATTTCACTTAAGGTTAAAAGGTCAAATATGGAAATCTGAGCTTAAAACTTTAGCTTACTGCTAAAGTATAGAAATTCACTTAAAACATCAGTAGGTATCAAGTCTTATATATCTAAAATGGTTTTAATACATACTATGCGCTAAAAACGCGTAAAAATGAGATTTTTAGCTCTTTCTGGGTTTTATAAGAAGGCTGATATTTTTATTATTCCAGAAGGCTTAAAATACTTTATTTATCATATTGGATCAGTTAGAAAAAGGTTTGGTATCAAAAGGATTTGTAAAAACTCATTTTATAGCTTAAAAGGGTAAAACCGACAATTACCGAATTAGGCTTAGAACTCAAGGTTATGTTCAGCCTAAAAATAAATAAAAATCTCCAAAATATTATTTTATATCAGTGGGTAAAAAGTTTGGTATCAAAAGTCGGGTTTAGATAGGCTCTATGCTAATTACGCCATTTAATTACTAAAAAGCTTTCTAATTTACGCTAATGAGCATAACTCCTAATCTAGACCTCAAATTGATGTCAAATTTTAGGTGCAAGCTTATAAATCAGTAACTAAGGTTTCTATTCTTCTACATTTTCAAAATCACGTTTTAGGGTCATATGGGCATAATAGTCAACATATAAGCATTTAACAGAAACATGCATGTGAATCGGATAACTAATGAACCAAGTTGTATAATCACATAGGGTTATACCAACATGAAACCTGGTCCTAATAGGGCTCTAAGCCATTTCTAAAACATGCTACAATGGGTCAGAATCGAAAGTCAAAGCAAAAGTCAAATTATGCGACTTTCGGTTCTGAACCGAGCCTAAACTGAAAATTGTCGGGTTGAACATGTTTAGACATGTTCTTACATTAATTACCAAGTTATATTAATGATAAAACATGTTGCATGTCTTCTACATTGCTAATTATGTGTTAATTTGAAAATAAGCTTTCTGTTGACTTTTTAAGATTAACTTTGACCCGACAATTGACCTAGTTAGAGTGGGAAACAGAGAGTACCCTTTGAAGGGTTTATTACCTACATAATTACCTACTTATAGGTACTTTCAATTCGAGATTTGACTGAACAATTATTGATTAATCTCGAAGTCAAACCTTAATTACGATGGTTTGACTTTATGCTAATTAGTTAAGCTAAACTGAATTAAAGGAGGTTAAGGACACTTACAAGAGTCCTAAGTATGATTAGTAAGCCTAAGGAATCTTGTTGCTGATCAGAGGAGCTCCAGAAATGAGTCTTGAGTGAACTTGAAGTGAGCAAGCTTCAAGTGTTGCAACAATGCTCTTTATATACAAACTTAGATTGCATGAGATGATGCCAACCAAGTCTACTAATGTTTTATGATGGTCCCATGTGTCCCTATAATGCCAAAACCAGTTGCCAAGTCCCTGATTTCGAAAACCACTCTCTTAAGGCGGTGCAACAGGCTGAACAGGCATCTGTCCATTTTCTGCTGCCAGCGACTGCCTTACGGACCGTAAGACCTTGTCTTTGCGGTCCGTAACCGACCCTGGATTAAATCGCCCAGTTGCAGTGCTTACGGACCGTAAGCCTAAGGCCATACGGTCCGTATCCGATGACCAGAAGACAAAAAACTTGAAAACTTTCAAGCTTTGACCATGCAACTTTCATAGTTCGAATCTTGGGTCTCTTGCAATAGAATGGGGCCACTTGATCAGTCTTAAAAAGGTTATAAAACCTTGCCATGCACTTACACATCCTTGGATTCTTATGGAGAGTCTTGCCATGCACTTGAATAAGGTTTTAATTCTTTTGAACAAGAATTTTAATTATGAACTTTGTTGTAACATTATTTAAAAACCCAAATTCTTTATAAATTGAATTTATTCATCATAGGAATAACCGGCTCTAAATAGATCAGATGTTTATCATATTGATTAAGGTCTTGGGATTTATAATTAGGTCGCTCAGAGGTGTTTATTAACATGTCGACACTTTTTAAATCCTACCATACATCTTCTAATTTGACTCGGGTTCTTGACACGTTTATCTTACATGACACGTGTCTTTATTTTATTGGGTATGATTTTACGAGGTGTTACATCCTCACCCCCTTAAAAGAAATCTCGACCTCGAGATTTACTGGAACAAATAAGGGTACTTTTCTTTCATGGTAGACTCTACCTCCCACGTATATTCGGGACCTCTGCGGGCATCCCATTTAACCTTTACGATAGGTACATGCTTCCTTCGAAGCTTCTTAACCCGTCGATCCTCAATCGACAAAGGTTTTCCACAAATTTCAAGCTCTCATCTATGTGCACATAGATGTATGTGGTATGACTAGCGATTCATCAGCTAGACATTTCTTCAGATTGCATATGTGGAATACATTGTGAATACCACTGAGCTCTTCAGGCAAGTTCAACTTATAAGCCACTGATCCAACACATTCGATAATCTCGAATGGTCCTATATACCTCGGGCTTAGCTTACCTTTCTTACCAAATCGCATCACCCCCTTCCAGGGTGATACCTTAAGCAAAACTTTATCACCAACCTCAAACTTTAGAGGTTTTCGCCTTTTATTAGCATAACTCTTCTGCCTATCCCTGGCGGCTTTCAGGCGGTCGCGAATCTGGACAATCTTGTCCGTCGTTTCAAAGACTATGTCAGGCCCTGATAATTGAGTTTCTCCTACTTCTGCCCAACAAATAGGCGTTCTGCATTTCCTACCATATAATGCCTCAAAAGGCACAGCCTGAATGCTTGTATGGTAGCTATTGTTATAGGAAAAACTCGATCAATGGTAGGTGGTTATCCCAACTTCCACCTAAGTCAATCACACACGCACGAAGCATGTCTTCTAAGGTTTAGATGATACGCTCACTCTGCCCGTCCTTCTGAGGATGGTAAGCCGTACTAAAATTTAAGCGCGTGCCCAAAGATTGTTGGAAACTTTTCCAAAAATGTGATGTGTATCTGGTATCTCTGTCAGAGATTATTGACATCGGTACACCATGCAGAGATACAATCTTATCTACGTATAATTGGGCTAACATGTCGGAGCTATAAGTTTCCTTAATGCGTAGGAAATGTGCTGACTTAGTCAGTCTATCTACTATTACCCATATAGTATCATTTCCTTTCTTTGTCTTTGGCAACTTGGTGATGAAATCCATTGTCACCATCTCCCATTTCCATGTGGGAAGTTCAGGTTGTTGTAGCAAACCTAACGGCTTTTGGTGTTCAGCTTTGACTTGCGCGCACGTCAAACATTTAGCTACATAGCCAGCTATAGACTTTTTCAAGCCTATCCACCAATAGTTTGCCTTTAGATCCTGGTACATCTTATCAGCTCCAGGATGAACAGAATATTTGGAACTGTGGGCTTCCTGGAGGATAACATCCCTAAGTCCTCCATAAATTGGAACCCATATTCGTCCATTTAACCTTAGGATTCCGTCCTTGCCATGGGATAACTGCTCTTCAGTTACTCCTAGCTTTTCATCAGGATAGTTAGCTTCCAACACAGCTTCCTTCTGTGCAGCTAACAACCTTTCGTTCAAACTATTCTTTATCTCAATGCTCTTGGCATTGATTCTTATAGGTTTCACTCTTTCTTTCCTGCTTAAGGCATCGGCAACCACATTTGCCTTGCCTGGATGGTATCTTATCTCACAGTCATAATCATTCAGAGCTTCCATCCAACGTCGTTGCCTCATGTTTAAATCTTTCTGATTAAACAAGTGTTGAAGGCTTTTGTGATCTGAATAGATCACACACTTGGTTCCATACAAGTAATGTCTCCACAGTTTTAGTGCAAATACAACGGCACCCAACTCCAGATCATGGGTGGTGTAATTCTTCTCGTGCACTTTTAACTGTCGAGAAGCATAGGCAATAACTTTGCCTTTCTGCATAAGCACACATCCCATACCTGTGTGCGATGCATCACAATATACCATAAATTCATCAATTCCATCTGGCAGCGTCAGTACTGGAGCGTTGCTCAATTTCTGCTTAAGAATGTCAAAGGATTCCTGCTGCTTAGGGCCCCATTCAAACTTAATATTCTTACGCGTTAACGAAGTTAGGGGCGCATCAATCCTTGAGAAGTTTTCAATAAATCGCCTATAATATCCTGCTAAACCTAGAAAGCTACGAATCTCTATAGGAGGCGTCTTTGGCTCTTGCCAATTCATAACAGCTTCAACCTTAGCGGGATCCACTTGGATACCACGCTCACTAACGACATGTCCAAGAAATTGGACTTCACGAAGCCAAAATTCACACTTTGAAAACTTGGCATAGAGCTTTTCTCGTTGAAGCAGTTTCAGAATGCAACGGAGGTGTCTCTCATGGTCAGCTTGGCTTTTCGAGTAAATGAGAATGTCGTCAATGAAAACGATGACAAATTTATCCAAGTAGGGCTTGCAGACGCGATTCATGAGGTCCATGAATGCGGCAGGTGCATTAGTGAGCCCAAAAGGTATCACCAGGAACTCGTAATGACCATAACGAGTCCTAAATGCAGTCTTGTGTACATCTTCATTTTTAACCTTCAATTGATGATAGCCTGACCTCAAATCGATCTTAGAGAAGTAGCTTGCCCCTTGCAATTGATCGAACAGATCGTCGATCCTGGGCAAAGGATACCTATTCTTGATAGTGACCTTATTAAGCTCACGGTAATCGATGCATAGACGCATCGATCCATCCTTCTTCTTGACAAATAGGATTGGCGCTCCCCAAGGAGATGAACTAGCTCTAATGAAACCTTTGGCTCACAATTCATCTAGTTGTGTCCTTAATTCCTTCATCTCTGTTGGTGCCAACCTATAAGGCGCTCTCGCAACAGGTGCTGCTCCAGGGATGATGTCAATTCTGAATTCTACTTGCCTATCTGGTGGTAAACCAGGTAGTTCTTCAGGGAAAACTTCCGGGTAATCAGAAATGACGGGGATGTCTTCAATCTTGGGCTTCTGCTCATCAATAGTTACTTGTGCCATATAAATGACACAACCCTTCTTTAGATATCTAGATGCCTTGAGCATAGACACTTGCTCAGGCAGTCCATACTGGGTATCTCCCTGAATGGTAATTGGCTCACCAGACGGGGTCTTGATCACCACTTGCTTCTTATTGCAAACGATATGGGCATGGTTACGAGATAACCAATCCATGCCTATAACTATGTCAAAACCGGCTAACTTCAAAGGAAGTAAGGACAAAGGAAAAGAGTGCTTCCTAATGGATATGAAACATCCATCTAACACCGTTGACGCGGTTTCTAAGGTACCATCAGCTAATTCCACCTCATATTTCACACTTAGGGTTTTAACAGGTAAATTCAGCAATTTACAAAATTTATTATCTACAAATGATTTATCAGCTCCTGAATCAAATAACACCCTTGCATAGACATCATTTATGAGGAATGTACCTTGTGATCACATTGTCGTCCTGAACAGCTTCCTTTGCATCCATTCGGAAGACCCTTGCATTGGTCTTCTTGACCTCTTCAGGCTTCTTGGCGTATTTAGGGCAATTGGTCTTGATATGCCCTTTCTCATTGCAGTTGTAGCACGTGGCATCTTTAATCTTCTTGCAATCAACAGTCTTGTGCTCTTTAGACTTGCATAACCCACATGCAGCTGGTCCTGACTGAGACTTAGACTCAAGTCTGCATTTTCCAAAGTGGCGTTTTTGGCAAGTTTTGCACTTTGGCTTTTCCTCAGCTTGTTGGCTACCCTTGTTGGATCTAGCCTTCTTCCTGAAGTCAGTGCTACCTTTATGCTTCTTTTCTGATCTTCGTGAGTTATCATCCTCACGCTTTCTCTTGCCTTCTTCCGAGTTCCTCAGCGATCTTAGCCTGACCGCGTCCAAGGTAAAAGACAGAGATAGGTCAGCTGCTGATCTGAAAGTAGCAGGTCTGGATGCCTTAACACTGGCTTTGATTTCTGGGGCTAAACCCCCAATGAAGTGAGCAATCCTTTTGGGTTCCGGGGTTACGAGATACGGAACTAGTCTATATAGGGTATTGAACTTGGTGAGGTAAGCTTGACAATCTAAATTCTTCATCACCAACGATAAGAAATCTGCTTCAATTCTTTCAACCTCATGCTGCGGGCAATAATTCTCCTTAATGAGAGCAACGAACTGATCCCATGACAAATTGTAGAGCGGGATCTTTCCAGCAGTTTGAATGAGAGACTTCCACCATGCTAGTGCCTCTCCCTTGAACAATTGGGATACATACTTCACTACATCCCTTTCAGCACAACCGCTGTTGTCGACTACCGTGTCCATCTCATCCAACCAGGTCATACAATCAATTGACCCTTTCTCCCCAGTGAAATCCCGGGGTTTGCAGGAAACAAAGTACTTATAGGTACAGGACTTGGTTTATCATCAAACACTATTGTTTTGGTAAAAAATTACCGAAGTAATTAAGTGATCAAATTAGTTAAGTGAGGTAGTGTGCTAGAAATGAGTGTCGAAAATATGTTAATCAAGTTAATTTGTAAAAACAGTTTCAGGATACGGCTCAGGATATAGAGCTGTATCTATGATCAAACAATGAGCAAAAGTAAAGTAAACGACACAGGGTGTACGAGGAAAGCCCTTGATCAATCTAGATCGCCGGCATAAAACCTCGGGAGCTGACAATCGCAGCTGCCTAGTTCTTCTATTGCTTCAAAAATCAGGATACAGTGCAGGATGTGGTACGGATCGACTAAGTGTTACAACGAAACTTGAATACAAGTGTGGTGTTTGCAATGAGCTAGAGAGTGTAAGTGTATGAGAGTGTTAGTGAAAAATTGTGTGTTCTAAGCTGATCCGCACCCATCTATTTATAGTAAAGATAAAATAACAAACTACCCTAAACTTGCGGGATCCACCGAATATTCCCTCTTCGAACGTTGTAGACCTGGTCTTTCGGGCTCAACGTCTCTTCCTCAACAAATTCGTCCGAGTCTTGAGGAGAAGAAGTCCTCTTGACCGTTAGCAAGTCTCATCCCTTAACCTGCACGTGGTTAATTCAATAAGCCTCAGGATATCGCCCAAGATGTTAGCAATATCCTCTTCCAGCATCCTGGTCACAAATGAACAAACATAGGCAGGATATTGGTCAAGAAATATACGTTAAGAAAATGACCCCTAACAATTGTCCCCAAATATATCGGTTGGGATACCAATCCAACGGATATATTTCAAAATTTTCACCTCATGACTTAAGGTAATAAATACGACTAGACCCTTGAAATGACAGCGGTGCAACTTCCAAGGCATTATTTACTCTTTACCCCCTATATTCATGCTATATTAACCGAGGGGCTCCTTGTCTCGGTTATCCTTATCTGCAAGCAAACATCAGGTATCTTCTTTTCTATTCTCCTTTCTTGAATTTCTCTTAATTTGCTCAATACTCTTCATGGCACCACGAACGAAATCCCGATCAGACCGACCAGCCTCAACCCTCATAAGTCAAAACTTCATCACCGATCCAGCAAAGGAGATTTGCTGCTTCAATAATGCTGACATTGCTGCTCTCAAAGATTCCGGTGCCTTTCCCACCGGAACGGTCTTTCGCCCCTTCGACCAGGAAGCCCGATCGGACGCATCATCCGACGAGTGGGTTTGTTTTTTCGCTTATCCTTTCTCTCTTGGACTCCGGTACCCATTTCCACCCTTTATCTCTAGCTTTTTCGACCTCACCGGCCTTAGCTATGCCCAAGTTATGCCAATGGTCTGGCGAGTCTTGATAGTGTTGGATCAAATCAAATCTCATCATTTTCCTAACCTACTTGTTGAGGACCTTCCCGTAGCATACCGGTTGAGATCCCATGGCCATCACCGTTATCTTCTGTTTTCCATCAAGAACCCTTTGGTCCTTAAAGCCACCAAGAATGAGGATCGATGGCGATGAAAATTCTTTTTCGTAAAAAGAGACTCTATTGATAAGGGTTTCGATCTACCGGTTAAATGGTTAACCAAGGGTAGGATTTAGGGTTTTAGGAATATCCCCAATTATATCTTCAAACTGTATCCCGGACTTATATTCTAATGTTTTTATGCAGCGAATTTCAGAGATTTAGTGCCTCCTAGTGCAGAATCCGAATCCAAGATCAAGGAAATCTACCGTCTTCCTGCCAGTGAAAGAACTTTTTCCCTGTCTCTTACAGATTCTCATCAAAAATCAAGCTCAGAAATGTCTGGTAAGCACATTCTCATATATTAATTATTTTTCAAAAATATGATGAGTTTTAAGAATATCTTCCCTTATGTAGTACCAGTCGTCAACCTTGAAGGTTTCGAACTTGACGAATTGGATTGCTATTCCAGCCTTGAACCCGCCAAACAAGAATCCAAACCAAAGTCGTCTGCTACACCAAAGCCTACCTCCTCGAAAACTGTTTCTGCTCCCAAAGGCCCTCCTGCATCCAGGACCCGGGCATCCAGCTCTCGGAAGAGAAAGGAAACTGACTCCCCAGCTGTTTTTGAAACGTTCTCTCTTGAGAATCATGGGTTCAATGAAGCCACCTCATTCCTCAAACAGGTAGAATCTTCTTTTCGATATCCTGTACAAGTATGTTAGTCTTTACCCTGCTTATTTTTCACATTAATACCTGTGTCTTTATCGATAGGGTCTGGATCGTCTTATGCACTTATACGAAGACGCTTGCGGGCTTAACAAGATGTTGCAGATTCAGCTGGAGAAAGCTCAAGCCACCATAGCTGATCAAGGAACCATTGCAGCTGCCAAATCCCAGCACTATGAAGACAAATACAAGGCAATGACCCAGGAACATCAAGCTGCCCTCCACAAAGCTAATGAGGACGCTCAAGCCAAGCTAGATGCCGCCCTTCTTCAATATCAGCAGAATATGAGCTCATACCGGGACAGCCTTAAAGCATCCGTGGTCGTCTCCCTTCTCCAAGCCAGGATAAAGATGGCTTATGAGGCCATGGATTCAGGTTTTGAATGCCCCTCTTGGAACGTAAAGACTTGGGAGGCGAAACTAAAGGATCTCGGAGGTCATCCCGTTGCTCATTCTGCAAAACATGCTGGTGAAGAGCCTTCGAAGGCGGCAGAGGAGGTGGCCAATGCTGATGGTGATACCGAGAAGAATCCTGAAGCTGATGCTGGGGCGAATGCTGGCAAGGAGGTTGCTGTTCAAGAGGATACTGCCCCTTAGGCAGCGGAGTGGGCGATGATGGATGTACGTGCCAAGGCCGGAGCCCACTTTTTAATTTCATGGTTGTGGTTGCATAAACAATTTACTTTTCCTGTCCTTGAACAATTTACTTTTCCTGCACTAGAACAATGTGATGACCAAAGGTGGATGGGTCCTAGGTTTTAGGATGAAGCCCTTGGTCATCAATTAGTATAACTTGTTTTGAACGTGATAACGGTTGTAGGTGGACAGGTTCTATTTTGAGACATATCCGACAACCGTTACACTAATATGGTAAAAATTGATCGTGCTTTTGGCGGATGGGCCTTGGTTTTAGGTGAAACCAAAAGCACAACTTTTGACTTGTTAATAATATAACTATCTTTTGACTTATTTTCTGTTACCTTGCATTACTTTGCATTACTTAGTGTGAGTCTTAGCTTTGTAAAGATTTTGTATTGTTATCTTATAAAATATCCTGATCAGTATGCTCAGCAACATACTGTAAAAGCCTTTTATTAGATAGATCTTCCAAACGTTCTTTCAACTTAGTAAAAATTTCTTTAGAAAGTAAAAAATAGTTTATCTTTTCAAAACCAAGTTTTGATATTTAAATGATCAGAATTCCAAACTAATACTGGTTTTAAACACCCTAATCAAATATCTTTAAAAGGGCTTTGAGGATACATATCAGGATACTCAACATAATGTCACTAAAAACTTAAATGAGGCTTACAAAGGAAAGATCATACCAGAAATAGGATATATACCTATTACCAAACTTCAATCCCTTTGCAACTTTTCCAATGAAGATGTCCCCTGTGCAAGGTACTTAGTGCATTAGTTCCAAACCTCATCCTTTTAGCTTTACATCACCACCTTAGTGGGAATGTCCCCTGTGTACAATGTCTTTAAACACATTAGAAATCTTTTGAATGTCAGTTTCCATAGGCAATTTTTTACGTCCCAAGGGTAAAACCCAAGGATGTACTGGAGATAAATCCCTTGTATCCTGGGGAAAATCCCAACTTTTCATGCGCTACAGGCGGGAGTGTATAAACTCCAAGACTTAGAAAGGTGAAAACCTTTAAACCTTAGAGAGTATGAAAATACCCTTTCGTGAGAGAGGGTGATCAATCCTCATATACCTTTAGGATTCAGGATATAGCCAACAGTAACGAAATTGTGAGCCACTTTTACATGGACTGGTCCCGCCACCTTGAACTATCCCTGTATAACTTGCGCTCCAGGCGGGGTGTTTAAACCCAATTCCGAAGAAAGGTGAATACCTTTAAACCTGTGAAGGGATCAGTATCCCTTAAACGTAAGAGAGGGGGCCAATCCTCTAATCTTCTGAGTTATCCTGAGTGCATATCCTGGAGCTATATCCTGAAACATACCTTGCAAAACAATTGTAAACTAAGGTGGGTGTTAGCTTGGCTAACACCCCTCCGATGCTTAAGTCAGTATTGAGTTTCAAAGAATAAATTAAACCAAAACATATTTAAAAAAGATAGAATTCATACCATTCTGAGTTAGAAATTGAATTCTAAACTCACTTGAAATAGAGCTTAAGGTGTATAGCATTCCAAGATCTCGGTAGCATATCCCCCTCCATATTCTTGAGTCTGTATGCTCCTTTCCCTGCTTCTGATTCAACTTCATATGGTCCTTCCCATTTTGGAGCTAACTTGCCATCGGCAGGATTAGTAGTATTTTGAAAAGCCTTTCTTAACACCCAATCTCCAACCTTAAATCTTCTGGTTCTAATATTCTTGTTATATGCCCTGGATATTCTCTGTTGATATGCTGCCATCCTTAGCCTTGCCGCATCTCTCTTTTCATCTATAGTGTCTAAATCCTGACTTAAGGCTTCAGGATTCTTCTCAGGATCACTTAAGACAGATCTTGCAGTAGGTATCGTCATTTCCGTTGGAATCATTGCTTCTGCTCCAAACACCAAGGAAAATGGGGTTTGGCCTGTTGCATTCTTTACCGTTGTCCTATCAGCCCATAAAACAAAGGGTAATTCTTCTGCCCATCTTCCTTTTTTGGCTCCAAGCCTCTTCTTTAAGTTATTGACAATTATCTTGTTTGAGGATTCTGCTTGTCCATTTGCTTGAGGATGTACCGGAGTAGACGTGATCATTTTGATTCCCCAACTCTTGCAAAAGTCAGTAGTCCTCTTACTTATGAACTGAGAACCATTGTCACAGATTATCTCAGCTGGTACTCCGAATCTGGTCAGGATATTCCTCTTTATGAAGGATACTACTTCTTGGTCTCTAACTTGAATAAATGCTTCAGCTTCAACTCACTTAGAGAAATAATCCGTCATTGCTAGCATAAAGACTTTTCCTCCCGGAGCTTTCGGTAGCTTTCCCACTATATCCATACCCCACTTCATAAATGGCCAAGGGGAAACAATAGGATACAATGGTTCAGCAGGTTGATGCAGTATGTTACTATGTCTTTGACATGCGTCACATCTTCGAGCATATTCTGCGGCATCTTTTCTCATTGTTGGCCAATAATATCCTGTTCTTAATACTTTTGAGAATAACGACCTGCCCCCAGTATGGTTACCACAATCCCCTTCATGTATATCCTGAAGTACTTCCTTGGCTTTAGGATTCTCCAAGCACCTCAAATACGGTCCTGCAAGAGATTTCTTGTATAAAATATTATCTATAATAGTGAATCGTGATACCTTCATCCTAAATGCCTTAGGATTTTCATTTCCAGGGATGTGTCCTTCTTTGAGATATTTCATGATTGGAGCCGTCCAGGATTTAGGATCCTCTTCAGGATGTTCTATTCCAGGATCCTGAATACCAGCTACTTCTTTATCCTGAGGATTCGTTGCAGGATATAGGACATGTAATATTGGTATTTGCGTCCCTTCAGGTATCTTGATCGATGATCCCAAATTTGCTAAGGCATCCGCTTCAGCATTATCCTCCCTTGGTACCTGTTCAAGTATAAAAACATCGAAATATCCTGCTAATTTTTTGAGAATATCGAGATATTCGATTAATTTCTCACCCTTAACTGCATAGGATCCATTAAAATGGTTAGTAATTAACAAAGAATCAACATATACTTGCAAATTTTTGATACTCATGCTCTTTGCCAATTCTAATCCTGCAATTAAAGCCTCATACTCTGCTTCATTATTAGTAGCAGGAAATTCACACCTAATAGCCTGGGGTAATATGTCCCCCTGTGGCGATTTTAGTAGTATTCCTAATCCTACTCCTCTTACATTAGATGCACCGTCAGTATATAATGTCCAGGATCCTGAGGATTCTCCTAACTGTTGAACTTCTAGGTCTACCTCGTCCTGAATGTCACTACTAAAGTCAGCCACAAAGTCAGCTAAAGCCTGAGATTTTATGGCATTTCTAGGTTCGTATACTAAATCATAAGCACTCAACTTTACTGACCACTTGGCCATCCTGCCTGACATCTCTGGTTTCCTAAGCACATTTTTGATAGGATAATTTGTTTTAACATGTATCCTATGTGTCTCGAAATAATGCCTAAGTTTCGTTGATGCCATGACTAATGCTAGTATCAATTTTTCTAAATGAGAATACCTAGTTTCGGCATCTAACAAACTTTTACTAACATAATAAACAGGATATTGCTGACCTTCATGGTCTTTTATAAGAACGACACTTACAGCATTCCCTGATACAGCAAGGTACAGGGATAGTGGTTCACCATTTTCCGGCTTCATCAATAGAGGTGCGGTTGAGAGATACCGTTTCAAATCCTGCAGGGCTGCTTCATGCTTTTCCCCCCATTCGAATCTTTTGTTCTTCTTTAGGATATCATAGAAGTCTTTGCATTTCTCTGAGGATCTTGAGATAAACCTGTTTAGAGCTGCTACTCGGCCTGTTAATCTTTGTACGTCCTTCATGTTTGAGGGTGATTTTATATCCAGGATAGCTTTGATCTGCTCTGGACTTGCTTCTATCCCCCTCTTTGTCACCATATATCCAAGAAACTTTCCTGCCCCCACTCCGAAATGGCATTTAGCAGGATTCAGCTTCATGTTGTATTGATCCAGGATATCAAATGCTCCCTTGATATCTTGGAGGTGATCCTCAGCCTTTTTAGATTTCACCACCATATCATCGATATATACCTCCATGGTGTCCCCCAGTTTGTCTTTGAACATCATGTTTACCAATCTTTGGTATGTTGCACCTGCATTTTTCAAACCAAAAGGCATAGCTGTATAACAATAGATACCTGTTGGTGTCATGAAGGCAGTATCCTCCTGGTCAGAAGGTTCCATTTGGATCTGTTGAAATCCTGAAGATGCATCCATGAAGGTCAGCATTTCATGCCCGGCAGTGGCATCTACCATTGCATCAATGTGTGGAAGAGGAAATGGGTCTTTAGGACAAGCTTTGTTCAAGTCTGTGTAGTCCACACAAACTCTCCATTTCCCATTTTTCTTCTGTACTACAACCACGTTTGCTAGCCACCTTGGGAACTTAACCTCCCTGATCATTCTGGATTTTAATAATCTCTCAACTTCCTCCTGGATAATTGTGTTCCGCTCAGGAGCAAATTTCCTTCTTTTTTGCTGCACAGGCTTGAATGATTTATCAATTCCAAGCTTGTGAGTGATAATATCTTTGGATATGCCTGTCATATCTTCATGCTTCCATGCAAACGTAGACATCCTGCATTTCAAAAAGTTAATTAATTATTCTTAAATATCCCGAGGGATATTGGTCACTACGAGCACCGAAATATCAGGATTATCCTGGTCCAGGATGATTTTCTTCACATCCTGCTCCGGATCCTCCACGATATCCTGGGCCCGTGTCTTTAATTGCTATGCTGCACTAGGTTTGGTTGAGGATTTCATCGAGGATGAGTAGCATTCTTTCGCCTCCTGCTGATCACTATCAACTTTGACCACTCCCCAAGGGGTAGGTATCTTGATGCATTGGTGATATGTTGATGGCACGGCCTTCATATCGTGAATCCACGGTCTTCCTAGTATGATGTTATAGCAGGATAGAGAATCCATCACACAGAAGCGTTGTATCGAGTTAACCCCTTCAACGTATACTGGCAACTTTATCTCTCCCACTGTGTTTCTAGCCTCTCCACTGAATCCAATAAGCACAGTAGACTTTGAAGTGATATCCATTGGAGATACATTCATTCTCTTCAGAGTTTCTAGTTGGATTATGTTGACGGAGCTGCCATTATCAACCAGTATCCTGCGTACAAAATGGTTAGCCACATATAACGTTATTACCAGAGCATCATGGTGAGGATCTTGGACAGTATCCCTGTCATCAGCATCAAAGGTGATTACTTTGTCAGTTGTGAGGGTAGTCATCCTGACAGGTTTGTCTCCCCTTTCAGCCTTGGCTTCCTTTGCATGTCTCTTTGCTGCCGAATACGAAGTTCCACAAATGTCGGATCCTCCCGAAATGAAGTTGATTATCTTGGCATCCGCGGGAGGTGATGCTGCTCGCTCAGGCTCCTTCTCAGTATCCTGACCCTTATTCTTCTTTCTTCCTAAGAGATCTTTCAGATATCCCTTGCTTAGAAGATAGCTTATTTCTTTTCTTAGAGCAATGCAATCCTCAGTCACATGTCCGAAATCTTCGTGGTAGGCACACCACTTTGACTTATCTTTCCAGTCAGCCTTTTGTTGATTCTTTCGAGGCCACCTAGCCTTGTCTCCTAGACCCTGCATAGCATACATCAATTCAGGAATATTAACAGAAAAGCAATATTCGGACAACTCAGGATACTCTTCAGGATCCTCATCTTCGACAGGATTCACTCTTTTGTTTTCATTTCTACTATACGGCTTAGGCCGATACGACTTGAACGAGGATTCTGACTTCCTATTGGTTGACTCATAAGTGTTGGATGAGTTCATCCTTTCTTGCATCTTCCTGTCATCTTCCAGACGGATATATCTCAAAGCCCTGTTACGAGCTTCGTCGAGATTCCTGCAGGGATTCATTACAAGATCCTGATAAAACTGAGAATCCTTTTGTAATCCCATCTTGAAAGCTTGCACAGCTGTTGCAACATCAAGATGTAGGATATCCAAGGATTCTCGACTGAATTTGTTCACATAATCCCTCAAGGATTCCTGAGGCCCTTGAGTTATCCTGTAAAGATCACTGGTTAGTTTCTCAAAACTCCGACTACAAGAAAATTGACTGTTAAATAAATTAACCAAATGAGCAAATGAAGTAATTGAGTGAGGAGGAACGTTTAATAGCCATTTTAAGGCCGATCCTGTTAGAGTAGAACCAAATTCCTTGCACAAGCACGCTTCCTTGAGCTCCGGAGGGATAGGGTTAATCTCCATTCTTTCCCTATACTGAGCAATATGCTCCTCAGGATCCGTACTCCCATCATAAAGCTTCATGTTGGGAGTTTGGAATCTCTTTGGGATCTCAGCATCACAGATAGGATATGCAAAACGAGATATCTTGTGGCTGTCTTGAGACACTTCCGGGATCGGCTGGACCACCCCACGTACACTAGATATCATGTCCTTCAACTTCTGAAGTTCCCTGGTAAGTGCTGATGTTACACCTGTATCCTGCAAAGATCCACCACTGTTAGTAGCATGAGTATTATTATTATTCGACACGTTACCCATTGGAGGATTTTGCCCATATCCTGAAGCATATCCTGAGCTCCTCATGGTTGACATCCTGGCCGATGAGGGTATTTCAGGAGTATGATTCTGAGGAAGACTGGGCACGATATTCCCCCTGTTATCCTCGGTATATACATCTGAACTAAAGTTCAACGCTCTGGGGTGTGATGGAGTGACATTGTCCTCAGCAGATCTGCTCGAGCCAGACTTCAGGAGCTGTATTTCCCTCAAAAGCATTTGGTTTGTTTCCTGTTGCTGCCTCATTTGTTCCTGTACACTTCCAAATAAGGTTAAAATTTCATCATTAGAAGCTAAAACGGGAGCAGATCCCTGGACACTCCGAGTAGGGATAACATCTTGAGATTGTGTAGAGGCTGGCATCCTTGGAGGAGGTGGTGGAAGCACCGAACCGGTAGTAGCAGAAGTCATAGCAGACACAGTAGAGGAACTCATGTTTGATCTTGAGGCCATTATGGACAATGTGGCAAAAAGTTTGGAAAATAGAAAACCGATTAGCGATTTGACAAAAAATTTTAGTAAAGAGAGCACCACTTGCCCCACGGTGGGCGCCAAATTGTTTTGGTCAAAAATTACCGAAGTAATTAAGTGGTCAAATTAGTTAAGTGAGGTAGTGTGCTAGAAATGAGTGTCAAAAATATGTTAATCAAGTTAATTTGTAAAAACAGTTTCAGGATACGGCTCAGGATATAGAGCTGTATCTATGATCAAACAATGAGCAAAAGTAAAGTAAACGACACGGGGTGTACGAGGAAAGCCCTTGATCAATCTAGATCGCCGGCATAAAACCTCGGGAGCTGACAATCGCAGCTGCCTAGTTCTTCTATTGCTTCAAAAATCAGGATACAGTGCAGGATGTGGTACGGATCGACTAAGTGTTACAACGAAACTTGAATACAAGTGTGGTGTTTGCAATGAGCTAGAGAGTGTAAGTGTATGAGAGTGTTAGTGAAAAATTGTGTGTTCTAAGCTGATCCGCACCCATCTATTTATAGTAAAGATAAAATAACAAACTACCCTAAACTTGCGGGATCCACCGAATATTTCCTCTTCGAACGTTGTAGACCTGGTCTTTCGGGCTCAACGTCTCTTCCTCAACAAATTCGTCCGAGTCTTGAGGAGAAGAAGTACTCTTGACCGTTAGCAAGTCTCATCCCTTAACCTACACGTGGTTAATTCAATAAGCCTCAGGATATCGCCCAAGATGTTAGCAATATCCTCTTCCAGCATCCTGGTCACAAATGAACAAACATAGGCAGGATATTGGTCAAGAAATATACGTTAAGAAAATGACCCCTAACAACTATCATTTTAGATGGAACACTTTTTTGATTAGATGAATGTCGATTATCATCTTTCTTAGAGGGTGGCTTGCTATGAGCCTCTGAATGAGTCTTAGGCTTGGAGTGCGATGCGGATAGGGTCCTACTTCGAGTCCCGCTAGATTCATTATACTGCCGTAGTGCCGTTCTATAGCTTTTATAACAACATTATCTACTAATGCTTGCAGCTCCGCACCGGTCACATGTATCTTAGTATTTTCATGGTTTTCCACCGGATGACTGTTTACCTCTTCTGACCTAGCCATGTAGCTTTAATTGCTACATAAAATCAAATAAGGGCACGGTTTTTATGGAAGCTTATACAATTTTTATTGTTTTTGACAATTTATTAACCATGGTTCTTAATAGCCATTTTAGTTAATTTGTTAAATATATAATTATTCAGGATCTTTATCATAATCCTAAATTATAAGTTAGTAATAGCACAAAGGCCTAGTCATGTAGACAAGTTTAGTTTATAAGCCCAGGTTTTATGGAATCGAGGCATTAACGTTTGAGTCCAAGTTCATTACCTTTTCTTGACAGGGAGTGGTAGGCTACCACCGTCTTTAGTCCCAGAGGACGTTAATTATAGCCCGTGGGCACTTCATCCTTAAGGAATGATTATATAAATAAGGGAAATTAGAATAACCCAATTTAAGAATGACTTATTTGATTTTCATCGAATCACATTTTGCCAAGAGTGTTAACATGTTTTCAGATGTTAACTAGGATTGGAATCTTTTGAATTGGTTTTACCATCTTGGCCATGTCCGCAACGACATATAGGCTAGGTTTACCTTTAAGATTCTTTTTAATATTTAACGCAGAACAATCCTAAATTGAGAGGTCAATAAGGATCTGAATCTAATTGAGGAACTACCATCTTGGCCCTGTCTTAAGGTGACATATGGCTAGGTCTTGTCCTGTCACACCCCGATTTTCCACGTGTCACCGGTGGGCCCGGTGGGGGAGTATCGTGACGTGGTTGGCAACATAATAGTCAAACAACACAATATTTAATAATGCACAGTGGAAGCAATTGAAAATATATAACACAACCGAATTTAATATTGTAATATCAAATGTCACAATATTCGGAAGTTTATCCACAGTAGGATCGATAATAAAATGGAAACAATAGTTCAACAGACTTCAGGCATCTTAAGCTTGCGAGACTCTTTATTGATGCTAAGGAGACAATCCAGCCAATTACGTTTAGAACCTGCATTTAGTCTTTTTGGGAAAATACGTCAGTTTACACTGGTAAATACAATTAACTGACTCATTTTGAAAATGGTTTAAGAAAATTGATTTGGATGCACGTGGCATAAAATATCTTTTATAATTTGATTAAAATGCACAGAGGCAAAATTAATCTTTTTAACTTGGGAGAATTATTTAATATTATAATCTTGTGAACGAATTACATGTCACTTGTGCGTTCAGTAGCCCGGATCTTGTCCGGGTTAAAGATCAATAGACACACCACAATATAGAGTTATACACTGACAGGTGTACGCCTACACCCCGTGCTCAGGTCGTGGCCATCTCGTAAGATGATGCCAAGGATATCCGGGACATGGTCATTAACCCCCCAAAGGCTTTAAGTAATCAAGACTGTTTAAACGAGCCGATCAAATTAGTCAACTACCCACTCAACTGTGGAGATTTGATGCTCGATCAAGCGGTATGTTATATACCGTAACCCAAGCCCGTATAGGGAAAATAAGTTAAAAGTATTTACCTGAGCAAAGTATAATTCACAATTAGCAAAATGCACGTAGCTTTTACTAGTCCTCCTAATCTGGAACGAAGGTTTTATAATAACCTATTAGAATCCTAACGGGTCTTTAATTAAGCTTAAGCTTAGACCGGCTAGTTCCAAAGATACGGTTCGTACGCACGATTAAGCGAAGACCGGATATAATGTGATTTAGACCCGAAAAGTTTGAAGACTTGTTTAATATGGGTTTATTATTCACATTCTGGATTTTGAGATAAAACCGTTAAGGTTTGACCCGTTTCGGCTAATTTATGTAAACTTGTTACATAAACCGAACCGTACGCGTAAGAAGCGTGACGGGTATTCATGAGAGCTATATACAGGTTTCCTAAGTTAATTATGCCTCAAATATGTTGTGACATCAGTAAGATGTCTTTCATTATGCCCGAAACGTGTTTAAACACAAACTGGGCCCCGCAGGGGTAGGTTAGTCATTTAAAAGTTTATAAAAGAGTTTAAGTAACAACCTGAGTTACAGGTCTGATGTAATCAGCAAATATACTCAATTTTCTAAGTTATATTAGTAGGTTAAAGCATATATGTGGAATTTATCATTTTTAACCAAACTATGCCCCGTAGGGGTATTTTGGTAATTTCACATAAGCCGTAAAGCTCAAAACTGGAGTCTGAGTTTATCAACCTTTGCTTACTATTAAAATATTATAATTTGCCTCTTATATCAGTAGGTATCAACCCGGGTATGTCCAATATAATTTTGATACATACTTTGCGTTAAAAATGCTTAATAAGGCGATTAAAGGCCATTTCCGGGTTTGATACTTAAATCTGATATTTTTATATTTCCAGAAGGCTTTAAATAATTTATTTATCATGTGTGATCAGTAGCAAAAGGTTTGGAGTCATTTAGATATGTAAAACTCATTTTATGGCCCGTAAGGGCAAAACCGACAATTACCGGATTAAGCCTACGACTATGAGTTATGCTCAGCCTAAAATTAATTAAAAATCTTTAAAAATCCCAAAATAATATATTACATCAGTGGGTAAAAGATTTGATATCAAAAAGTATGTTTAAGTAGGCTATACGCTAATTACGCCATTTTATAAACATAAAGCATTCATTTGCAATAATGAGCATAACTCTTAATCTACAATTCAAATTGATCTCAAATTTTTCATACAAGTTTATATATCAGTATGTAAGGTTTCTACTCTTTTACATTTCCAAAAATCACATTTTAAGGTAATAAGGGCATAACGGTCAACATATGAGCAATTAACGGAAATATGCATATTAATTGGATAACTAGTGAACCAAGGTGTGTAATTACAGGGGGTTGTACTAACATGTACCCTAGTCCAATTAAAGCTCTGGGGAATTTCTAAAACACGCCTAAACGGGTCAGAACTGAAAGTCAAAGTCAAAGTGAAAGTCAAACTATGTGACTTTCGGTTCCGAACCGGGTCTAAACAGGAAATTGTCGGGTTGAACATGTTTAGACATGTTCTTACACTTATTACCAAGTTATAACAATGATCCAACAGGTTGTATATGATCTACAATGTTAATTATGCATAAATAGCATTTTAGGCTTCCTGTTGACTTTTTAAATACACGTTTGACCCGACTTTTGACCTGGTTAGAGTGGTAATCAGGGGGAACCCTTTTGAGGGTTTATTACCCACATAATTACCAACTTATAACTACTTTCACTTCGACTAATCACTGAGCTAACAATGACTAATCGTTAAGTCAACCGTTAATTACGACGGTTTGACTTTTAAGCTAAAACTAAGCTAAAAATTAATTAAGAAAGGTCAAGCAAACTTACAAGAGTCCTAAGCTTGATTAGGAAGGAATTGGGTCTGCTTTGAAGCTCCAGAAGGCTCCTCAATTGCAGAATGAATGGTATGATCAATTGTTGCAACTCATGGCCTTATATAGTGAATTCAATCACCATAAATCTTTGACACACAAGTCTACCAACTGACCACAACCTTCCAACATGTGTCCCTAGTGTCTAGGGGTCGTTTAGGGGCTAAGGGAAAAGAGAAAAATCATTTATGGGTCGTTTAGAGGGCTGAACAGGCAACCAGAACATTTTTTCTGCATCTGGGCGTCCCAGGCAGCCCGCCTACGATTTTGTTAAAGGCCACGCGGGCCGCGTGGACCTTGAATTCAGGTTTTACATTTTCTATTTGTTGCATATTCGACTCTTGGCCCTTCCGAAAGGTCAACTAACCTTTATATTGCAATTTGAACCCTCTAATTTGATACATAAGGGCTTCAAGATATATACCCACTTTGTTTAGTCCTCGGTTAACTTTATTGTCACCCGAAAAGTCCAAACTTTCAACGTTGACGCTTTAACCCCTTGTACACGAATTTGATCATAACTTTCTCATACGATTACGAAACTTTATGAAATTTATATCATGCATTCTAGTGAGCATAATTTACCGTTACAAAGCTTCGGGTTTGTCAAAAGGTCACTCAGAGGTATAACTTAAACATGTTGACACATTTAACCCCTGTAGTTTGTAATCTCTCACTTTTAGTTTCGTATGATCCATGATTTATTCGTTTGAAGGTATGAGCATCATTTAGGGTTAATATACTATATATTTATTCACTGTTGAGATCTAGAAATCGTATATTAACATACTTTCCATGTTTGTCAACTTTAGTCCTTTCAGAACATTCTTTCACACGTTCAAACATATGACACGTATCAACACATTATAGGACATGAATTTTCGAGGTGTTACATCCTCACCCCCTTAAAATAAATCTCGACCCGAGATTTGCTGAAATAAGTAAGGGTACTTTTCTTTCATCATGGATTCAGCTTCCCACGTGAATTCGGGACCTCTACCGGCATCCCATTTGACCTTTACAATAGGCACATGCTTCCTTCGAAGCTTCTTTACCTGTCGATCTTCAATCGACAAAGGTTTTTCAACAAATTTCAAGCTCTCATCTCTATGCACATCTGTATGTGGTATAACCAGTGATTCATCAGTGAAGCACTTCTTCAGATTGCAGATGTGGAACACATTGTGAATTCCACTGAGCTCTTCCGGTAAGTTTAACTTATAGGCAACTGACCCGACACGTTCGATAACCTCGAAAGGTCCTATGTATCTCGGGCTTAGCTTGCCTTTCTTACCAAATCGCATCACCCCCTTCCAGGGTGATACTTTAAGCAGGACTTTGTCACCTACTTCGAAGTGAAAATCCTTACGCTTAGGATCAGCGTAACTTTTCTGCCTATCCCGGGCAGCTTTGAGATGGTCACGAATCTGGACAATCTTGTCCGTCGTTTCGAACACGATCTCTGGTCCTGATAACTGGACATCTCCAACTTCCGCCCAACAAACGGGCGATCTACACTTTCTACCGTATAATGCCTCGAAAGGCGCAGCCTTAATGCTGGTATGGTAGCTATTGTTATAGGAGAATTCGATTAATGGTAGGTTCTTATCCCAACTACCACCCAAATCGATCGCACATGCGCGTAGCATGTTTTCCAACGTTTGAATAGTACGCTCACTCTGACCGTCAGTCTGAGGATGATAAGCCGTACTAAAATTTAAACGTGTGCCCAAAGATTGTTGGAAACTCTTCCAAAAATGTGACGTCTACCTAGTATCTCTATCAGAGATAATAGCCCCAGGTATGCCATGCAAGGCTACAATTTTATCAACGTATAACTGGGCTAACATGTCGGAGTTATAAGTTTCCTTGATGGGTAAGAAATGTGCTGACTTAGTCAGTTTATCAACTATAACCCATATTGTATCATTTCCCTTCTTTGTCTTGGGTAACTTGGTAACAAAATCCATAGTTACCATTTCCCACTTCCACGTAGGAAGTTCAGGCTGTTGTAGCAAGCCTGACGGCTTTTGATGCTCGGCTTTGCCTTGCGCACTTGTCAAGCATTTAGCTACATAGGTGGCCACAGACTTCTTCAAGCCTATCTACCAATAGTTTGCCCTTAGATCCTGGGTAGCTGATGGAAATTCTTAATCGTTGCCTAATTAGGGTTGCGGTATGTATGCATAAGCAATATGAACCGTCTTTCTTATTTAATAACATAAAATCCTCAGAATATTGAGTCAGGCTATATGAGTCTATGTCTTAAAACCTACTTAATCAAGGTTTCGATTATTCCATAATCAATATGGAGTTTTCACAATACTCCCGCCCACAACGGAATACAAATCTTAATTCTACCTGCCTTCCAGGTGGTAAGCAGGGAAAACTTATGAGAAGATAATCAAGATACAAGGAGGCTACAGAGATTTTTCCATATCTTAGGCTCCAGTTCATCCATCATTGCTTGTGTCAAATAAGTGACACATTTATGTTACAAGTCCACGAATTTCTTAATCGGGAACATTTACTTGGATAATTCCATTCTGGATATCTTCTTTGAATCCTACTAGTCGACTTTAGTACAATATGATCATTGGGATATCTTAGGGGTTCCATGTATTAAACCTCCATACTGATCAGGCATGGAAGTAATCTATGGGACACACTAGAATACGCCAATCCTCATATGGCACTTTTATCAAACATAGTTTGGCATTCGCAGGCGATATAAAACAATGAGAAAAAAATAATTAAAATAACATATGTTGTCGTACTCTATGCAAAGAAAGAGTACTCTTAGATTTTTCGGAAGGATTCCTTGCCGATACGAGAAGAATCGGATACTATGGTTTCCTTGGTAATTTATACCTTGTGGAAAATATAAAAGTTTACTAAGCTTATGGTTTATGAAGATTTATTATTGCCTGTATTTAGTCAGGACGCTTAGCAGAAATTATAATTGGTAAATGATAAGGGATGTACTTGATGACATCGTGAACTGCCCCTTGGCGTTCATTAGGTGAGTTCAGGCATTTCTTCCTTTAGCCTTTCCAGTGTTTAGTCAACATAAGCAAGCCAAGAGTAACTAAAACATAGAGGTAAAATCTTGGATTCAAATACTTAGTCAACATAAGGAGGATAAGTAGGTGACTTATAGTAAGAAGTAAGGAAGTTATTGTACATGTGCTTATATTCAACCAAATATGGAAATTTCACAAACTAGGCACCTAGCTCGGTTGGCTAGGCGCGCAAAAGGGTGCGGCCTAGACCCAGGTTCGATTCTGGGGACGGCCAATTCCACCATTTTTTTTTGCTTTTTATTAAGCCTGTTCTTGCTCTTTTTTCTTAGATTTCTGGGAGTTATCTTCCTCCTTTGGTTCATCCTTCGTATATGAAGTGTGAACAAAACTCTTCTCATGAGAAATTGAACATGGTTTTGAATGAAATTCAGAGCGAGAAGCATTCGGCTCTTTGGGATTGTTTCATGACCTTTTTCCCCTTGGCCTTTCAAACTGCTGCGTTAGCCACCGCTTGGAGATTAACTCCATTAATATTGAGGTTTACGTTTGTAGTTTTATTAACTTTCGTCGCATTAATAGTATTGCGACTGTCGTCTACCTCCTCCGAGTTTTCCATACTCGAAACTTGGTACTAATCACCAAGATTTAACAATTTTTTAGTCATCATCCTGATGACCTGACTTAATTTAACCACGGCATTCATAAACCGTATGGGCTATTCCGTTCTGAACATTCTTAATGAATGCTTTTTGAATGTATATCTATTACATTTAGCTTAGGTCACAAAAGGACTATCAATGGCATTTAAGGTTTGGAGCGAGTCCAATACCTGCTTGACAGGGGACCATAATGTCACAACTGTCTTTGTCACAAGGACGATTATAAATAGCTCAAAGGCTTGTCTTACAAGACTTTTATTATATGTATACACATATGGCATAGAAGCCTGTCTCGATGGACGTAGAAAGATATGGCATAAAGCCTAGTCACGAAGGACATAAATGATTATACGGCACGAAGGCCTTGTCGTAATGGTCATTTAGCTATGGCACAAACGGCCTTGTCATGAGGACATTTATCAAATCTGGCACAAGGCATGTCACCAGGAATGTTAACATTTAATATGTTAATTTGTCACGAATGACAAATTATAGCACATAGGCTTGTCATGAATGACTTTAAAACATATCGCGATGGTCTATCACCAAGGACCTAAATTTATTAGCCGCAATCTTATTAGATTAGGGCTTCAAGGTTTGAACGTGGTTCTTCACCTTTGGACAGGGAGTCATAGACTACAACTGTCATCGTCTTGAAAGACGATTCATTTGGCAGAAAAGTAAGCCAATCAACATCACTAATGGATGTTTATATATAACCATCGTATCTAATGATATTAGTCATGATTACATCGATCATATTGACTATTAGGTTTGGGCATAATCACACCATTTAGAACAGGGGATCATAAAGATCACTACTATCTTTGTCTTACCGACACTAGAATAAGGTATAGCCCGTAGGCATTTCATCACGAGGGATGTTAATATTATGATCATCATACCGATGATACTAGTCAGGATCGCAATGATAGTATAGACTATGGGATTTGAGTATAGCTCACCCCCTTGGGCAAAGAATCACGAAAGATTACAATTGCCTTGTCTCAATTGGATAATATAATATAGCCCTCAGACAAAACATCACTAAGGATGTTAAAATTTTTAATCATTGTATTGATGATTTTCGTCATGATGGCATTGATCATATAGACTATTAGGCTTGAGCATAGCTCACTACCTTGGACAGGGAATCGTAAAGATCACAATGTTTTTGTCACACATGGACGATATAATATGGCCCATAGGCGAAACATCTCTAATGGATGTTTATAATAGGTTCATCCTATTAGATGATATAAGTCATGATTGCATTAATCATATTGACTATTTTGGCTTGAGCACAGCTCACCACCTCAGACAAGGAATCATAAAGATAACAATGTTAATGTCTCGATTGGACAATATATTATAGCCCGTAGGCAAAACATCACTAAGGGATGTTAAATAATACTATCATCGGATTAGATAATATTAGTCATGATCGCATTGATCATATAGACTATTGTGTTTGGACATAGTCCAATATTTTAGACAGGAGGTCAAAGACCATCACTGTCGTTGTCTTATCGGACAACAAGTTTAGCCCGTAGGCACTTTATCATTAACGGATGTTTATAACATGATCGTGTTATGGGATGTTATAAGCCATGATCCCTAAATCACTAGGTTAGATAAGGGAATTGGAAGAATCCAATATAAGGATGACTGTTGTGATTTTCTCGAATCACATTTGTCAAGAGTGCTAACACGTTCTTAGGTGTTAACAGGGATCTGAATCCCTTGGGTAGGTTTCACCATCTTGGCCGCGTGGGCTAGGTTTCACCTTTAAGATTCTTCTTAAAATGCATACTGACAGGGAAGGAAGGACATTTATTTATTTTTTTTTCAGGATTTTTATCATAAATCCTAATTTATAAGTTAATAATAGCACAAATGGCCTAGTCGCGTAGACAAGTTTAATTTATAAGCCATGATTTTCAGAGAATCGCGGCGTTAAGGTTTGAATCAAAGTTCATTACCCTTTCCTGACAGGGAGCTGTAGGCTACCACTGTCTTTAGTCTCAGAGGACATTAACTATAGCCCGTAGGCACTTCCCTTCTAAGGGATGTTTATTACGGAATTGCCCCTTAGGGAAATTCATTAACCATGGTAAGCAGAGACCATATTTGGTTAATTTATTAATCATATAGGTTTAGGATTTCTATTGTAATTTATCCTAATTATAAAACATTAACAGTTTTATTAGTGGCACCCAATGGCCTGGTCACATGGACATTTATAAATTATAAGTTTATGATTTCAGAGAATCAAAGCATGAAAGTATATTGGCACAATAGGCCTAGTCGCAAGGACAATTATAAATTTTAAGCTATGATTTCAGAGAATCAAAGCATGAAGGTATATTGGCACAATAGGCCTAGTCACAAGGACAATTATAAATTATATGCTAGGATTTCAGAGAATCAAAGCATTTGAGGTTTGAACCTAGTTCATTACCTTTATCTGACAGGGAGTCATCGCTACCACTGTCTTTTGGCTCATATGGAAATGAGCAGGGCCCGTAGGCATTATGTTACCACGTATGGTTAAAATATGATCATCTTAATTAATGATGTAAACCCAGGATTCAGAGGTCATTAAACTGGGTTAGGAATCTTTTGAAGAATCCTATATAAAAATGACGTGTGTGATTTTTAATGAATCACGCCTGCCCGGAGCGTTAACAAGTTTTCAGATGTTAACAGGGATTCGAATCTTTTTAAACAGGTCTTACCATCTTGGCCAGGTCTTTATAATGACACTCAGGCTAGGTTTCACTCTTAAGATTCTTTATAATAATTAACGCAGAGCAATTTCTAATTTGAAATGTTAATAAGGATCTGAATCTAAATTGAGGAACTGCCATCTTGGCCGGTCTTAATATAACCCGAAGCTAGGTCTTTTCCTTTTAGATTTTCCATTTTATTATAATGGTAGATCTTGCAAAAAGGAGATGGTATTTTCCATTTATTTAATATTTCTTGTTTAGAATGAAAGTTTAAACTTAATCATTCCACTATATAAAAATAAAAGTATAAAGTTGCCCTGAGCGGGACTTGAAAGGAATAATGTTGTCCTCGTAGGGACTAAAAGATAATTGTGTCCTTATAAGGACTTATTAAGGAAACGATCTTCAGCAAGAGGAGTTTCTTCTTTATTTTATTTCTGAGTGTCCTCTCCTTGGATGCTCGTTTCATTCTAGCCGCGGTACGAAGCTCAGCATTTTAAGGCTCCAGATGTGGAGAATTCCCATTACAGCTTCTTCGCTTGGCGACGTATCCAAAAATTTGGAAGTAAAATTTCCAGGTTAGGAATGAGAATTTTCCTATGTTAAGTCTAGACTTAGAAAGTCAAGGAATGTGCTACTGTGTCATTGGGATTAAACACAAAAGGGTAGTGTTTAATTCACTCAACGTTGGCTCTGATACCAACCTGTCACACCCCGATTTTCCACGTGTCACCGGTGGGCCCGGTGGGGGAGTATCGTGACGTGGTTGGCAACATAATAGTCAAACAACACAATATTTAATAATGCACAGCGGAAGCAATTGAAAATATATAACACAACCGAATTTAATATTGTAATATCAAATGTCACAATATTCGGAAGTTTATCCACAGTAGGATCGATAATAAAATGGAAACAATAGTTCAACAGACTTCAGGCATCTTAAGCTTGCGAGACTCTTTATTGATGCTAAGGAGACAATCCAGCCAATTACGTTTAGAACCTGCATTTAGCCTTTTTGGGAAAATACGTCAGTTTACACTGGTAAATACAATTAACTGACTCATTTTGAAAATGATTTAAGAAAATTGATTTGGATGCACGTGGCATAAAATATCTTTTATAATTTGATTAAAATGTACAGAGGCAAAATTAATCTTTTTAACTTGGGAGAATTATTTAATATTATAATCTTGTGAACGAATTACATGTTACTTGTGCGTTCAGTAGTCCGGATCTTGTCCGGGTTAAAGATCAATAGACACACCACAATATAGAGTTATACACTGACAGGTGTACGCCTACACCCCGTGCTCAGGTCGTGGCCATCTCGTAAGATGATGCCAAGGATATCCGGGACATGGTCATTAACCCCCCAAAGGCTTTAAGTAATCAAGACTGTTTAAACGAGCCGATCAAATTAGTCGACTACCCACTCAACTGTGGAGATTTGATGCTCGATCAAGCGGTATGTTATATACCGTAACCCAAGCCCGTATAGGGAAAATAAGTTAAAAGTATTTACCTGAGCAAAGTATAATTCACAATTAGCAAAATGCACGTAGCTTTTACTGGTCCTCCTAATCTGGAACGAAGGTTTTATAATAACCTATTAGAATCCTAACGGGTCTTTAATTAAGCTTAAGCTTAGACCGGCTAGTTCCAAAGATACGGTTCGTACGCACGATTAAGCGAAGACCGGATAGAATGTGATTTAGACCCTACAAGTTTGAAGACTTTTTTAATATGGGTTTATTATTCACATTCTGGATTTTGAGATAAAACCGTTAAGGTTTGACCCGTTTCGGCTAATTTATGTAAACTTGTTACATAAACCGAACCGTACGCGTAAGAAGCGTGACGGGTATTCATGAGAGCTATATACAGGTTTCCTAAGTTAATTATGCCTCAAATATGTTGTGACATCAGTAAGATGTCTTTCATTATGCCCGAAACGTGTTTAAACACAAACTGGGCCCCGTAGGGGTAGTTTGGTCATTTAAAAGTTTATAAAAGAGTTTAAGTAACAACCTGAGTTACAGGTCTGATGTAATCAGCAAATATACTCAATTTTCTAAGTTATATCAGTAGGTTAAAGCAAATATGTGGAATTTATCATTTTTAACCAAACTATGCCCCGTAGGGGTATTTTGGTAATTTCACATAAGCCGAAAAGCTCAAAACTGGAGTCTGAGTTTATCAACCTTTGCTTACTGTTAAAATATTATAATTTGCCTCTTATATCAGTAGGTATCAACCCGGGTATGTCCAATATAATTTTGATACATACTTTGCGTTAAAAACGCTTAATAAGGCGATTAAAGGCCATTTCCGGTTTCGATACTTAAATCTGATATTTTTATATTTCCAGAAGGCTTTAAATAATTTATTTATCATGTGTGATCAGTAGCAAAAGGTTTGGAGTCATTTAGATATGTAAAACTCATTTTATGGCCCGTAAGGGCAAAACCGACAATTACCGGATTAAGCCTACGACTATGAGTTATGCTCAGCCTAAAATTAATTAAAAATCTTTAAAAATCCCAAAATAATATATTACATCAGTGGGTAAAAGATTTGATATCAAAAAGTATGTTTAAGTAGGCTATACGCTAATTACGCCATTTTATAAACATAAAGCATTCATTTTGCGATAATGAGCATAACTCTTAATCTACAATTCAAATTGATCTCAATTTTTTCATACAAGTTTATATATCAGTATGTAAGGTTTCTACTCTTTTACATTTCCAAAAAATCACGTTTTAAGGTAATAAGGGCATAACGGTCAACATATGAGCAATTAACGGAAATATGCATATTAATTGGATAACTAGTGAACCAAGGTGTGTAATTACAGAGGGTTGTACTAACATGTACCCTAGTCCAATTAAAGCTCTGGGGCATTTCTAAAACACGCCTAAACGGGCCAGAACTGAAAGTCAAAGTGAAAGTCAAACTATGTGACTTTCGGTTCCGAACCGGGTCTAAACAGGAAATTGTCAGGTTGAACATGTTTAGACATGTTCTTACACTTATTACCAAGTTATAACAATGATCCAACAGGTTGTATATGATCTACAATGTTAGTTATGCATAAATAGCATTTTAGGCTTCCTGTTGACTTTTTAAATACACGTTTGACCCGACTTTTGACCTGGTTAGAGTGGTAATCAGGGGGAACCCTTTTGAGGGTTTATTACCCACATAATTACCAACTTATAACTACTTTCATTTCGACTAATCACTGAGCTAACAATGACTAATCGTTAAGTCAACCGTTAATTACGACGGTTTGACTTTTAAGCTAAAACTAAGCTAAAAATTAATTAAGAAAGGTCAAGCAAACTTACAAGAGTCCTAAGCTTGATTAGGAAGGACTTGGGTCTGCTTTGAAGCTCCAGAAGGCTCCTCAATTGCAGAATGAATGGTATGATCAATTGTTGCAACTCATGGCCTTATATAGTGAATTCAATCACCATAAATCTTTGACACACAAGTCTACCAACTGACCACAACCTTCCAAATGTGTCCCTAGTGTCTAGGGGTCGTTTAGGGGCCAAGGGAAAAGAGAAAAATCATTTATGGGTCGTTTAGAGGGCTGAACAGGCAACCAGAACATTTTTTCTGCATCTGGGCGTCCCAGGCGGCCCGCCTACGATTTTGTTAAAGGCCACGCGGGCCGCGTGGACCTTGAATTCAGGTTTTACATTTTCTATTTGTTGCATATTCGACTCTTGGCCCTTCCGAAAGGTCAACTAACCTTTATATTGCAATTTGAACCCTCTAATTTGATACATAAGGGCTTCAAGATATATACCCACTTTGTTTAGTCCTCGGTTAACTTTATTGTCACCCGAAAAGTCCAAACTTTCAACGTTGACGCTTTAACCCCTTGTACACGAATTTGATCATAACTTTCTCATACGATTACGAAACTTTATGAAATTTATATCATGCATTCTAGTGAGCATAATTTACCGTTACAAAGCTTCGGGTTTGTCAAAAGGTCACTCAGAGGTATAACTTAAACATGTTGACACATTTAACCCCTGTAGTTTGTAATCTCTCACTTTTAGTTTCGTATGATCCATGATTTATTCGTTTGAAGGTATGAGCATCATATAGGGTTAATATACTATATATTTATTCACTGTTGACATCTAGAACTCGTATATTAACATACTTTCCATGTTTGTCAACTTTAGTCCTTTCAGAACATTCTTTCACACGTTCAAACATATGACACGTGTCAACACATTATAGGACGTGAATTTTCGAGGTGTTACATGTCCCTTTTTAGATTTTGCCATTTTATTATAATGGTAGATCTTTTAGTGGAAATGTTATTATTTGTTTTCCACATTTTATGTTTATGTACATAATAAAATGAAAATTTAAATTAACCATTCCATAAAAAAACTTAACGAGTACAATTTTGCCCTAAACGGGACTTCTACTAAAATAACATGCCCACGCAGGGGCTTAAACAAATAAACATACCCACGCAGGGGTTAACAGAAAGACATGCCCACGCAGGGGCAGAATACAAAAGACATACCCTCGCATGGGTTAAACACAAAGGCATGCCCACGCAGGGGCTGGATTTAAAATAAAACCAACAATTTAAAGGATTCAATGGTCCTTCTTGCTCTTTCCTTTTATTAAACTCGCCAATCCCTTAAAGAATCCCCGGTTGTTTCTTTGGTCCTCGCGGACTACCCTTTCCACTTGGCTCAATCTTTGGAGTATTTCTTCCCGTTCTGGCGGGGAAAACTGTGGTATCTGCGGCTGCAACTGCGGCTGACGTGGAGGTCGAAGAGGCGGCTGCTATTGGTATCCATAAGCTGGGTATCCAGCTCCCCAGGGAGCTCCGTAAGGCCCCTCGGGGTTGAGAGCATTGTAGTTCCAGGCTGCCAGATATGGGTCGACCTCAGCATAATTGAAGTTGGTGTGAGCCGGCTGCTCAAAGGGATTATACGCTGCTGAGCCAGCGTACGTGGGAATTGGGTTGTCAAAGCCCAACGGTGGTGGCACGACAGGTGCAGAGTTCATTTTCGGGATGGGGTTTGAAGGTCCCCCCATCTGCTGGTCTTCTTGGAGTGGCGGGTAGTGGCTGCCACTCGATGGTTGAGGGGTGCTGATATGCACTCCTCCTCGCACGGACATCCGTGCGTTTGATCTCCTTCTCCTTGGTGGCTCAGGAGGCTGCTGCTGAGGTGGTGGTGGTGGCGGGGTAACTGCCACGAAACGTGAATCCTCGAAAGGATCATGCTGCTGCTGCTGATGAGGCGATGAATGGTAAGAGGGTGTAAAATACCATTCATACTGGTTGAATCATGCTTGGTAGGACGACGGTAGGGTGATCCATGAAAAGATAACCCATCAGAAATTTCTATGGGATGTGTGGGGGTACCGGTCGGTGGTTCGGTAGGGTCGGTATCCTCGTCCATATCCATGGCGTGATCTCCAGAAAAGTGATCTTCAGGTCCCAATGGGTTAACACCCACTGGTTCTTTGAGGTAATTTGCCGGGTTGAACCGGCCTCGGAAGATATGTGACGGGTTATCAAAGGAGTGACGAGAGTTGGACCTCTGGAGAGGGATAAATGAAGGCTGTGGGTTTTCGGGCTCATTTTCTGATTGGGGTCCAAAAGGGTGAAGATAAGACGGTGACGAGATTAACGAGACGGACCGCCTCGCTGGCTGCAAATGTGTCCTCTAGTCCCCCTGGGGACTTGTACGCATGTTGACGGGTGAGGTTCGTCTTTGGGATGGCCCGGCCTCATGGTCGTGGCCTGCTATAGGTGTCTTTCCCTTTCTTCTAAAGAATCTTGGCGGCATATTTAAACCTGTCAACATAAACAAAGATAACAACAAAGAATAATATAAAAGATAAAAATAAAACAAAATTTAGGATTTGTCCTATGTTCTTTGTCTAGACTCGAAAATTTGAGGAATATGCAATTGTGTAACTGAGATTAAACACAAAAGGCTAGTGTTTAATTCACTCAGTGTTGGCTCTGATACCAACCTATCACACCCCGATATTTCCACGTATTACCGGTGGGCCCGGTGGGGAGTATCGTGATGTAGTTGATATCATCATAGTCAAACAACACAAATTTTAAATGCACAACGGAAGCAAAAGATAGAATTATTTCAACCGAATAAAATTGTAATATTAAGTATCACAAAACAGTTGTAACAGATCCACAGGCGGATCAAATAAAAAGGAAAACTGTTCAGCAGACTTTGACATCTAGAGCTTGCGAGACTTGATTATTGATGCCTGGAGTAGCCAGCCTATTACGTATCGTACCTGCACTTAGCCTTTTTGAAAATACGTCAGTTTAAACTGGTAAATACAACTTAACTGACTCATTTTGAAAAGAGTTTGAAAATTGATTTGAATGCACTTCGGCAAAAATATCTTTATAACTTGGAACAATTAGTTATATATAATCTTGTATACAGTTTTACTTATTTGTCGTCCATTAGGGCCGGTTTGTAGGGCCGGTCTAGATTAACTGACACGCCAAAGGTATAATACCCACAAGGTTATTTCCTTTAAGTGGGCTACCAGTTTTTACATATGCATCTGTCAGGTGTACGCCTACACCCCGTGCTTAGGTCGTGGCCATTTCTTTGAATGATGCCAAGGATATCCAGGACATGGTCATTTAACCCCCAAAGGCCATACACCAAATAATACATATTAAACGGGTCATACAAATACATTAATCACAATCCGATTTAAATGACTACACACACCCGACCAAGCGGTACTTTTATAGTACCGTATCCCAAGCCCGTATAGGGAAAATAAGTTAAGAGTATTCACCTGAGCAAATTTATACAATTTATCCCAGCCGTACACCACCAAGCAAGTACAGGTAGCTTTTACTGGGCTCCTAATCTGGAACAAAGGTTTTTAATAACCTATTAGAATCCTAACGGGTCTTTAATTAAGCTTAGACTTAGACCGGTTAGTTTTCAAAAAGGAAGACACGGTTCAAATGCATGATAAGGCGAAGACTGGTTTAGAATGTGGTTTTGACCCGACAAGCTTGTATGCTTGCTTAATATGGGTAACTTAAACACATTTTGGATTTTGAGATGAAAACGGTAAGGTTTGACCCGTTTCGGCTAGTTTATGCAAACTAGTCACATAAGCCGACCCGAACGCGAAAATGCGTAAGGGGTAACCAAAATGAGTCATATACAAGTTTCCTAAGTTAATATGCCTTAAATATGTTGTGACTTCAGTAATATATCTTCTATTATGCCCCATATGAATTTAAACTCAAATTATGCCCCGTAAGGGCATTTTGGTCATTTAAAAGGTTATAAAAGAGTTTAAATATAATTCTGAGTTTCAGGTCTGATGTAATCAGTAAAAATACTTAATTTACTAAGTTATATCAGTAGGGTAAAACCTATATGTGAAATTTATCATTTCTAACCATACTATGCACCGAAGGGGCATTTTGGTAATTTCACTTAAGGTTAAAAGGTCAAATCTGGAAATCTGAGCTTAAAACTTTGGCTTACTGCTAAAGTATAGAAATTCACTTAAAATGGTTTTAATACATACTATGCGATAAAAACGCGTAAAAAGGCGATTTTTAGCTCTTTCTGGGTTTTATAAGAAGGCTGATATTTTTATTATTCCAGAAGGCTTAAAATACTTTATTTATCATATTAGATCAGTTAGAAAAAGGTTTGGTATCAAAAGGATTTGTAAAAACTCATTTTATAGCTTAAAAGGGTAAAACCGACAATTACCGAATTAGGCTTAGAACTCTAGGTTATGTTCAGCCTAAAAATAAATAAAAATCTCCAAAAATCCTAAAATATTATTTTATATCAGTGGGTAAAAAGTTTGGTATCAAAAGTCGGGTTTAGATAGGCTATATGCTAATTACGCCATTTAATTACTAAAAAGCTTTCTAATTTACGCTAATGAGCATAACTCCTAATCTAGACCTCAAACTGATGTCAAATTTTAGGTGCAAACTTATAAATCAGTAACTAAAGTTTCTATTCTTCTACATTTTCAAAAATCACGTTTTAGGGTCATATGGGCATAATAGTCAACATATAAGCATTTAACGGAAACATGCATGTGAATCGGATAACTAATGAACCAAGTTGTATAATCACATAGGTTTATACCAACATGAAACCTGGTCCTAATAGGGCTCTAAGGCATTTCTAAAACATGCTACAATGGGTCAGAATCGAAAGTCAAAGCAAAAGTCAAATTATGCGACTTTCGATTCCGAACCGAGCCTAAACTGAAAATTGTCGGGTTGAACATGTTTAGACATGTTCTTACATTAATTACCAAGTTATATTAATGATAAAACAGGTTGCATGTCTTCTACATTGCTAATTATGTCTTAATTTGAAAATAAGCTTTCTGTTGAGTTTTTTAAGATTAACTTTGACCCGACAATTGACCTAGTTAGAGTGGGAATCAGAGAGTACCCTTTTAAGGGTTTATTACCCACATAATTACCTACTTATAGGTACTTTCAATTCGAGATTTGACTGAACAATTATTGATTAATCTTGAAGTCAGACCTTAATTACGATGGTTTGACTTTAAGCTAATTAGCTAAGCTAAACTGAATTAAAGGAGGTTAAGGACACTTACAAGAGTCCTAAGTATGATTAGTAAGCCTAAGGAATCTTGTTGCTGATCAGAGGAGCTCCAGAAATGAGTCTTGAGTGAACTTGAAGTGAGCAAGCTTCAAGTGTTGCAACAATGCTCTTTATATACAAACTTAGATTACATGAGATGATGCCAACCAAGTCTAATGATGTTTTATGATGGTCCCATGTGTCCCTATAATGCCAAAACCAGTTGCCAAGTCCCTGATTTCTAAAACCACTCTCTTAAGGCGGTGCAACAGGCTGAACAGGCATCTGTCCATTTTCTGCTGCCAGCGACTGCCTTACGGACCGTAAGCAGGAAGCCTTACGGACCGTAAGACCTTGTCTTTGCGGTCCGTAACCGACCATGGATTAAATCGCCCAGTTGCAGCGCTTACGGACCGTAAGCCTAAGGCCATACGGTCCGTATCCGATGACCAGAAGACAAAAAACTTGAAAACTTTCAAGCTTTGACCATGCAACTTTCATAGTTCGAATCTTGGGTCTCTTGCAACAGAATGGGGCCACTTGATCAGTCTTAAAAAGGTTATAAAACCTTGCCATGCACTTACACATCCTTGGATTCTTATGGAGAGTCTTGCCATGCACTTGAATAAGGTTTTAATTCTTTTGAACAAGAATTTTAATTATGAACTTTGTTGTAACATTATTTAAAAACCCAAATTCTTTATAAATTGAATTTATTCATCATAGGAATAACCGGCTCTAAATAGATCAGATGTTTATCATATTGATTAAGGTCTTGGGATTTATAATTAGGTCGCTCAGAGGTGTTTATTAACATGTCGACACTTTTTAAATCCTACCATACATCTTCTAATTTGACTCGGGTTCTTGACACGTTTATCTTACATGACACGTGTCTTTATTTTATTGGGTATGATTTTACGAGGTGTTACAGAACTCTAGTAATATATTCTAAGATTTTTCATAGTATTATCATCTTGTTGGCCCATACGATCAAACAATCAGATCAAACAAACGAACAAACACGAAGGTATGGCTCACAACCTGTGACTCTTTCCTAAGTATTCAAATCAAATGAGAGTACAATTAAAACCAAACCAAATTAATCTCTAAGACTACTCTAACTTGGTCTTAAAGGAACTATTTATTCCTAGAATATGACTCAATATCTCTAAACAAAAATAAGCCAAATTTTAAATATCATAATAAAAACAAACCCTAACTTTTATTTAATTTCATGATTAGTCCATCATTCACCCCTCTAATCTTGAAATATTCATCTTCATGCCTTTATTCCTTCTCTTCAAGCACGTGTAACATACTTCCTTAACTAGTTTTGCAAATTTAGTGTTCATTGCTTCCATATTAAGCTTTAACGCCACATTGCTACTTTTTTTCTCGACGCGTTTCTTCTCATCAACTCGTTCTTGATCAATATATTCATGAATTTCAAAAATTCTTTTGGGATCGTTCAAACCGAATTTCCCTTACTTTCATTATTAAGGACCTTGATTTCTCTGAACTTTCATCAACAATCTTCCTTTCTGATCATATAACATCAATATCCCATTGGATATTTGAATCTTACATCCTTCTTCATCCATCTGTCCCAAGTTAAGAAGATTGGTTTTCAACTTAGATATGTAGAAAACATTACAAAACGTTTTCTTTTTGTCATTCTAGTTTACCACGCTTACACTCCATTTACCTTTGATTTCAATCGCAAATCCATCACCAAACTTTACTTGACCCAAAACTTGTTCATTCAAAGTAGTGAAGAATTCTTTCTTTCCTAACATGTGGTAACTTGCACCATTGTCTAAGTAACACGTTCTTTTTTTTTCTTTTTCATCCTTTTCAAACATTCCCAGGATAACCCTTCTTCATACAAAATTACATTCTCAATCGAACAGGACGCCGTGAACAAGGAGGGATCACAATCGTCTTTGTCTTCCGTTTTTTGTCGGACTCACTTCTTCTTTCACTTTGCTCGGTGCTTTGCTACCTTATTTTATCACAAATTGTAGCACCTCAAAGTCTTCTTTCTATCAAGCCATTCATCTGGGTTCTTTCTATTTGGTCGTGACATAATTCACCTTGATTATTCTCAAGTTCATTATTCCATCTTGGAGTTTCTCTTCCTCTTCCATTGATCTTCCACGTCATCGGTAGTTTTCAACTTCCCTTTTAAAATAGTTGAACAAGAGCTGACTTTTGTATGAACTTTCATCCACAATCTTGAACTTTTTTATTTCTTCACATGCCTTCAATCTTCCAACCACATCTTCATATGTCATGTTTTCGATATGTGCAAATTACTCGTTTGAGGAAACTATAAGTGTAACATTCCCAAAAATTTTATATATATATATATATATATATATATATATATATATATATATATATATATATATATAAACTTATGCATCATGGGTAAGTTGACCAATAAAAATATATGGTGTTTTGGCAAACGTAGGAACCGTTTAATAATTAAATTATAAAAATACTTTATATTTAAACCTACTCCGTTTTTAATAAAACTTAGACCCAAATGTAGACAAAAATATTCTCATTCTAATGACATATTTATTATTTTATAAAACATATTTTAGAAGTTATACACGCCAAATAAGTGAAGTAGTTAAATTAATTATTATAATAATAATAATATAATAATAATAAACTTATGAAATTGAATTTAAGTGTAACCAATTTAAAAGTACACGTCTGCACTTGTGTGTAAACACCATAAATTACAAAAGTTAACAATTAATACAAAGTGGGTAGTATGTGCATAAAGTGTAAATTCTAATATTCAGGTGTGTACGTGGAAGGTTATCAAAGCAACAACAATCAAAGACTTGCGTGCTTTCTAAGACTAAATTCGTAGTATATATATGATGCTATATTCCAACACCATTCCATTCTTTTCTTCCGTCTCCCACTCTTTCTCTCTCAAATTCTATATTCTATTTTATTATTTTCACCCATAATAATAATAAAGCCCTGCCCCGTTTTAAGTATTGTAGCCCCTGATCATTGATACCATGTCCAAGTGACGTAGGGCCCCGTAACGTATGTCAAGGCTCTGCCTAAATTCGTTGGGGTTCTGCCTCGTGACGTAGGGAAAAGTGGAATTGGGTTACTATACTTAATGTGAGTGCACTATATATTTTATTAAATAACCCAGAAGTGATACCCAAAATATAACAACCCTCCTAAAACACCCCTGACACCCTACACTTTCTAAAATACATCCCATACGTGAAAACTGAACCTGAAATATAATATAGTATTAAAAAAATAATAAAAAAACAAGAAATAGTAAGTTGAGGCGGGCCGCGTAGACCCACCCCAATCCTTACGCGGGCGGTATGAAGGTTGATACCTGATTCCTTTGATTTTCTTAAGTTCAAGCGGGCCGCGTAAGCTACACGTTAAGTTAACTCGGGCCGCGAGAGACCAAGATAGTGGCGCAGCCCGGTGATGACATGTGTCATCATCGTGGCATGTCTAGGCGATGATCCGGACAAGCTATACGTTGACCTGGAGTCAACGCGGGCCGCGTAAGCCCAGCCCATGTGTTACGCGGGTCGCGAGAAGACCAGTTTCAGAAACTATATAAGAAGGCCATCGGGTTCAACCAGAATTCGTTCACAATTCGTTTCTCAATCTCAAAATCTGAATATTAGGCTTTATAAGCGGGCATTATACCCCCCTAAATAGTAAAGTTCTGCTCCGTTGTAAGTATTATAACCCCTGGATACGTATTAGATACGCTACCCGATTGATCTAGGATTCCGTAACGGCTGTCGTGGTTCTGCCCGACGTTGTCGTTGGAATGCCGCCTCGGGGAGAGTATTACTAATATTAAAATGGATTATTATACTAACGCATGTACATTTGTGTAAATAATAGATAATTCTCAGGAAACCCTTACGGAAAATCTAAGACAGCAATGTGAGTTTATCCTCTTTTTGTTAACCTTTTTGTAATGTTTTACAAAACCTTAAATGTTTTACAATGTGATTAAGCGGTGATTGAGTCTTTGTAGTTCTTCAATTACTGCCGGTATGTTGGGGTTTTGTATACAAATTTTACTACTGCGAGTAGTAAGTCGGGATGACAGTACGTTACCATTGGACAACGAGTTAGCCAATGTGTAATATGACCCACAAGTCAGGATTGACAGTACTGAATGAGTAATTATGTAGAAATAAACAATGTGATCGCTCTCAATACTGTTTTAATTGATAAAATGTTTATTGATTAAACTAGGATTCACTCACCAGTATTTCCCACTGACAAATGTTTTTAAAACGCGTTTCAGGTAACACAATGTGAAAGCCAATTAGTAAAAAGCCAGCTGGAGAGCACTGAAGGCTTGGAAAAATGTGGCTATAAAAGTTACCTAAAATACGATGTTTTAAATTCAATAAAATGGGGTTTATCCCTATAAACATGTTGTAATAAAGAAACTTGGGTTTTACCCCTGTGATTATTAATATCAAATAAGGTGATGACCTTTAATGAACTTCAACATGAGTTTCACGTATAGCTGTGCACTAGCGTTTCGTTATGCGTAGGCTACCTGCTCGGGAAGTTAAAATATCATAGACAATATGGATAATAGTGTGTGCCCGAGTTTATATTCGAGGTTCCTACGTGATGACCTTTAATGAACTTCAACATGAGTTTCCGAAGGTCTTAAATGCATGTTTCCTAAACTCTCAGAGTTTTGTGTACTGTATGTAATTGTTTTGTGTACCGCGTGTAAAACACCACTCTAGCGTATGTTTGAAAACAAAATCTTGACTGTTTATTTTTTAGCAACGGTTGGAGACCATATTCGAGTACTATGCGTTCTGTATATATTCAGGTTTTATTATTCTAAGTTCCCAGAGGAAAGGTGAGGTTAGAGCCTAGGTAACACAACAGAAACCTAATTCGCTGTAACCTATAGCTCTGATACCAATCTGTCACACCCCGAAATATCAGAGCACTGGCGTGACTGGACTGGTATCTTCATTGCACAGCGGAAGCAAATAAGCTAAGACTTTTAGTATGTGAACGCCCACTAAGTACTCGACTCTTCATGGTTCTCCTATTCCAACCGTTCCATTGTTTCTGTAAAGTAACCTGAGAAAGAAACATGCGAAAAAGTCAACATAAAGTTGAGTGAGTTCATAGTTTGCTTGTAGAAGATTTGAAATAAATCTTTTTGAATAACCGGTTTTTGAAGTATTGTTGAGAAAACGAATTTAAAATCATTTTCTTGTCATGTTATACGAAACTTTGTATGAAAACATGGTATGTATCTTGTATAAATCAAGTATTTCTGTATGTATCTTGTATAAATCAAGTCTTTCTGTATGTATCTCGTATAAATCCAGTATTTCTGTATGTATCTTGTTGTTAATGGGTTGCAAGGCCATTAACATGTGACACGACATAGGAAGCAACCAAACCATAGGCATTTTTCTAGTTTTCGATTCACGACAGAGACACAAAAACACTACTCGGTACTAGTTATCATCAAGAGTGGGGCTGCCCTGGTACCCATTAGATCTAACCTTTTATTCTGCGGTCTAAGTATGTACACGATTAATGGTGCTTATGGTACCCTATTCGTGACACGATTTCTCGTATCATTTCTCGTATCATTTCTCAAAACGCATCATACTTGGTACTAGTTATCACCAAGAGTGCTTCTTGTTTTTGTATCATACCATTTATAAACATTGTAATATTTGTATCTTGTAAACTCTTGTATTTGTATTTTCCCGTAGTTTAGAAAACTAGAACTCGTGTGTATGCATATTTCAAAAAATACGCTTGTTTGAAAAACCGGTATAAAACATGAGCTTTTCGTAAACCATTTGTGTCAGTTAAAACTTGCTTGTAAAATGGTTTAGAAATATGTAATTCTTGTATGCTTCGCATAAAGTGCATGTCTTTCCACCCCGAAAACATTTAGAAAAACTGTAAAACCGTAAAAGGTGGGGTTATGAACTCACCTGAATATTCCTGTGCAAAGCTAACTAATTACGACTTCGTGATGTCGTTTCCAAGACGAGACTCGCTAGCGTGCATTCTACAATATTCCTAACATGGAATATCTAATAAGTTTCTAAATAAAAGCGGTAACTAACTATGTGTCATCGAGCTCTACCGAATCGTTGACCGAACGATTTGACGGTAAATTGTTAACTTAACGAAAATGACTAAGTTAAACTTTGTCACCCCCAAGAAGTCGTTTGTGTATATAGGAATATTCGTACGAAAGTAATATATAATACACTTGTATTATATATATTGCGTCTTGGATATATTTGCCATAATATACGTATATGCCGTTTCGGCGTTTGTAATAAATATAAAAAGTTATATTCATTTTGCGAAAGTATCATCGAGTTGTTTGAAGTTTGAAACAAATATAAAACTATATTTATTTTTATAAAGGTACTCGTGTGGCACGATATTTGAAATAAATATAAAAACTATATTTATTTGTATAAAACGAATTTGTGTTACGCGATGTTTGAAATAAATATATATATACTATATTTATTTATAAAATGATTCGAGTTTAACGTTCGAAATAAATATAATAACTATATTTATTTTGTAAAATCATTTGCGTCATCGTTATTCTTGTAAGTTATAAAGTGTCGTTGAAGTAATATACATATTCATTCTGGTTCTTATAAAAGTCGCTCGGTATCGAAAAACATGTTTTGTTTTTACGGATTTTCTCAAAAAAACGGGTAGAGTTTCCTCTGTTTTTGGACGCCCCCGACAACATGAGTTGTCGTTATATTTTCAAAAATCCAAAAATAATCAAACAATATATCAAATTCGCCAATATTTCATAAAAGCGTAAACTATAATCATGTCGGTTCGAGCTCGTTATCACATAATATTAAAATAAGGAATAGTTAACGAGATTAATGTTCGCGTCCTAAATTCTTTACCGAGTCTTCGTGGCGTGACGTTTGACTGAGTTGACTGAGTCAACTGATTTGACCGAGTTGACTCGCCGAGTTGACCGAGTGAATCTGACCCGTCCGATCCGCGCTTGACCCGAACCAAACTCGACCACTGTTGACCCGAGCCATTGACCTGAACTGACCTACTGACTGAAGTTTGACCGGACCCGAGACATCCCTCGAGGAACCTGAACATGAATCTGAGCTTACTTTTGGAACTGAAGTCGTGACCCGAACCGTGACTGACCCGCAATCTCGAATCTGACATGAGATTTCCGACCCCAACTCGAATTGGATATCATCAGCAACAACCAAATCATCATCAACTTCAGTTTTACAGGAAATAAAGAGAAATGGAGGGTGTTTACCGGAAAACTTGTCAGACAATGTCTTGGACCGCTGGACTTTTAACACCGACCACCGGGTAAATGGACCGACCGGCGGTCCGAGTCTTCGACCGCCGGTTCTCCCTCTCTCGCCTCTCAGTCTCTCTCTCCGTCTTTCTCTGTGTCGCACCGCCGCACCACCACCGTCCGGTGGTGATGGTGTTCCGATTAGCCAGGTCGAACAAGGGGGGGTGCTGGTTGAAGATGAGCAGGGGAGGGGGGTACACGCCGGAAAAAGGCTCGCCGGAGCACCGCCGCCGGCGGTTGCGCCGCCGTGGCTCCGACTGGCTCCGCCATGCTTGTTCGTCGGAGAGGGAGACAAAGATCGAGGTGTGGGTGTGAGTGTGTTTGTCTGAGATTTTCAATTGTGAACTAAAAGACCCTAAGGTCATATATTTATATGCTGGTATTGGCTTGTGGGTTTTGGGCTTGGGCCCAGGGCCCACAAGCCCAATTCTCGTGTTTATAATGACCCGCCAACTCCCACGAACCCGTTTTCGTTCCCGCGCGTCGTAAAACGTAGTGGTTCGTTATTTTAGGGTCGAAACATGTAAAAAAAATAGTGTCGATAATCGTTAGTAATCGCGTATGTTTGTCGGTTCCGTTAAAAATCGCGTGAATGCCTTGTCCCGTTTCTGATCCGTTTTGCGATCCGGTTTCTACTGTAGTTACTAAAATTAAACTACGAAGCTAAATATATCATAAAATTTAAGTTTTAAAGATTGTACGCGTGTCCGATGCTTCCGTTTCGTTGTCGGTGCGTTTCCAGCAGTCGCGTTTCTCGTTCTTGTTTGCATTTTGCGATGTACGGAAACGCAATACATTCACAAAAATCAATTCATAAATACAAAGTATTTGTAGAAAATCCATATTTGTCGGCGTTGTCAGTATTTTGTACGGTATCAGTCCGTTGTCGCGTAATATTCAGCAGATTTCCCATAAATCACCATACGCGCACTGTATAGTTGAATAAACGTTCCTGTGCACTCCAAGGGCCTAATTAAGTTAATTTGCGCTGTAATCACTATTTATTATCGCGTTAATCACCAGTTAATCACGTAATTAAGAGCCGTAAATCACCGGTTGTCACACGGTATGTTGGGGTTTTGTATACAAAATTTACTACTGCGAGTAGTAAGTCGGGATGACAGTACGTTACCATTGGACAACGAGTTAGCCAATGTGTAATATGACCCATAAGTCAGGATTGACAGTACTGAATGAGTAATTGTGTAGAAATAAACAATGTGATCGCTCTCAATACTGTTTTAATTGATAAAATGTTTCTTGATTAAACTGGGATTCACTCACCAGTATTTCCCACTGACAAATATTTTTAAAACGCGTTTCAGGTAACACAATGTGAAAGCCAATTAGTAAAAAGCCAGCTGGAGAGCACTGAAGGCTTGGAAAAATGTGGCTATAAAAGTTACCTAAAATACGATGTTTTAAATTCAATAAAATAGGGTTTATCCCTATAAACATGTTGTAATAAAGAAACTTGGGTTTTATCCATGTGATTATTAATATCAAATAAGGTGGTTTTACTCTGATAAAATATTTCTTAACTACGGTCCTGATGAAATTTCCGCTGCCAAATTAATAACTGATACCACCACAAACGAATGTTCGCGGCCGCCCGTTCCCGGGACAGATAAGGGATCGGGGGTTGTGACAGAAGGTGGTATCAGAGCCTTGCCACTGGTTCAAGCCAAAGAAGTGTTCTGCTGACACTTAAGTTTTAAATTCTGTGTTAGGAAATAATTTATGTGATTATGTGTTATATGTTATTTGACTATTTGTTAGTCTACAGTATGGGTAAACAAAGAATTTCGGACATCTATCGTCAATTAGATAGTTCATCAAATGATAAGGGAACCTCATTTCAACCAAATCCCCCAGGATACTCAGCAGATACTGAGGAAGAAATATTTATTCGCAAGGCACAGTCTGAGAAACCATTTACCATTAAGAAGAGAAGTTGGATTATTAGCAAAAGTCTAGAGAAAATAAAGAAGTCATAACCAAAGGGAGCGATAATCAATCAGGAAATAAATGCACAAACTCAGGAAGCAGACAATAACCCACTAGGGGAAAATGAATTAGATGAACAATGGGTAAATCTCCATATGTTAGCCACTACAGCAGTAAATGCTAACTTATATTAAATAGTTGAACCGCCAAATGAGTACCAGCACCCATGCCGCCTATGAGCTAGAAACTTTAAAGAAACTTTGCCCATTAGATAACAACTTAGTAGAAACAGAAGATAGAATAAACCTTACATAAAGGCATGTTAAGCATAATACTCCTATAACATAGATAGACTAAAATAAGTTACGGATGCATAATCACTAGTATATTTTGAATTCCAGTTGTAGTTTGTAATAAATACATATATATATATAAGTCACAAGGTTCGCAGTTCTTAATCAATCTATTTTATGATTGTACCCAAATGTTAGCTGTTTCATAAAATATATGCATTCCAATAATCTTAAGCCGTATTTAAATTGTGAAACAACCATTCAAAAAGTAATTGTTTCAAGGAACATTTCAAAGTATTATACAAATGAGTAAACAGCCTCTTATCATTTCACTAATATATACACAGATATCTACTAATTATTTTATTAATACATATGAGTTTACAATTATGAATTTATGTATATGTATATATAATTGAAATTGCAATTCATGTATATCACAATTGAGGTGAGTCACCATAATTTTTTTTTAAACTACACGTGTCCAAGGGAGCTGGCATTCATTCACCTAAATATGATTAAATTTTTATTATATATACTATATATATCTTATATGATATATTCATTCACATACAAAGAATAAATGGTTTAGTTGTAGTAGTAACTTTATGATAGAATATATAATAAAATAAAAATGAAGAAGATTTTTGTCAAACTAGAATACTCTAGTAAACAGCAAAGTTAAGTTACTACTTTAGTCACAAAACATCATAGAATAGCTTTTATATTTATATATAATAGACTATTTGTTCAATAAAAACTTCAGTTTTAACTATAAGTTTAATGTTTTATCTACATTATTTGAAACTAATTTATGATTCTGTGTCATCAATATTGTTTAGATATAGATATTATATAAACTAATTAACGTAAATAAAGGATCATTATGAAGTAAATGTTTTAACCTATTGACTAAGTTTATAACAATATATTTGGTAAAGTTATTATTATTATATATATTAACTATAGTTGAAATATAAAACAAAGTACAATATTGATGATTATAACTTATAATAGTAAATATTAATAATATCCTATAACTCATCCAAATACGTGTTATATTATTCTATTGCCTTGTTTAGTATTAATAATTGAAAATATATATATATATATATATATATATATATATATATATATATATATATATACATTATCATAACGTTTAAATAACATTTATATATTTATACTTCTATATAATATATAAACTAAAAGTTATTCTACATAGGGTACATGTAGAATTTTATACGTATAGCATAATTCAAAGAAAATATATGTTCAAAGAATTTTTTTAATCATCATGTTTTTATTCTCTACCATTTAGAATATTATATTTAAAAAAGAAGTAATAAAATTTTTATGATGTATACTAAAAAGAGAGAAAAGATGGGTTTAATGGTTTGAACAATCGATACCTATCAAAGAGATTAAATAATTAATTTTTTTTGAAGTAAGGATATTGCAACAGTGAAAACATCTTTTCTTATTTTACTTAAATCAATAATTTAGTATCTATTTATTTATTTTAAACTGGCACGTTAAAATATTCCTAAACATTCATTTTTCAAACTAGAATTAAAATAGATGCCCCACATCAAAATAGTTGAATCAAATTGTGTGTTTAGTACGTTTGTCCTTTATATATCTTTATTTAAAAATCAGATTACAATTTTAATATTGTGATATCTTTAAATAAATTACTATTACTATTGCATGGGATATACATACATATTCTAATACATGTATATTACTCAAATATATTTAGAATCAATTTTTTTAAACATCAAACTTTGTATTACTTACTATAAGTACTTCTTTGAATAAATAATATAATATACAATAAATTGAGAGTCAAGTTTTGATATTTTAAACCCATATGATTCAACCTACTAGTTAAAATGAATTTATTCCCATGAATCCAGAAAGTTTATATTTTGATTAATTTGTTTCTTTAAACTTTTATATTAACATCCTTAAAGTCCAAAATATTATGTCCAATAAATTTAACAGAAATTTATTTCAATATACTACTTTTATATAAGGATAAAATAAAGTCGTGGAAATAAGTTTGATGATCAGTACCATCGTATGTATAGTTATTATTATTATTATTATTTTTGTATTATATATATGTGTATATATTATGTAAGTTTAATATTAACTAGAGATTTGAAATTCTATACACATATATGCATATACCCAATATAATATCTTCTGTAAGATAAACATAAGAGAAAATATCATTGGTGATTCATATGAAAACATGAAGTTATTATAAAAATAAATCATGAACCCTACTATGTTTTAAAATGTCATTTGTCTCAATAAAATATACCTTGTGACGGAATCTAATAAAGTTAGCTGTAAGCATACTCTTCACATTGAACCTAGCCATAATGTCAATGGAGACAATGATATTTTTGTCAAAACTTCATTTTCCAAACAAAAGAAAAACCACAACCATAATAATATCTATGCTTAAACAATTACTGGTAACACCTAGAATAGTATTTAGACTTGAACTTAAGAAAATGCCTTAGTATAAAGCTTTGAGATAAGCCAATTACTTGCGTAGATAAAATGTGATGGTTATTGGTATCCCGTGAGGATGATGACTAGAACAGTGCCAGTATGATAAATAAGCAATAACACTTGGCCACTGTTATTTCTTGTTTATTAGTACTACTCGGTTCTAGAATATGATCCATCATGAGAATACTGATTTCCTTGTTTCTTGATGCAAACTATAATAAACAATGTACTTTCAAAATCCTAATTTGAGAGAAGTCTATTTATGGGAAATACCATGATAATTACCTCTCCGGTAAAACTGGGTATGGTGCGGTAGACTCTCCAGCTTGTCCGGGTAAGATGTGGTTACCTCTCCGGCAAAACTGGGTATGGTGCGGTAGACTCTCCAGCTTGTCCGGGTGAGATGGGGTTACCTCTCCGGCAAGACCGGATAAGATGGGGTATGTGTTATGAAATTCCCTAAATAGTACCATGAATTGATGTCTGACCTATTTTTGGAAATATAAATCTATTAAATACATTGACCTTATAAATGGTATGTATACTACCAGTATGTGAAATATATGATTATATAGACATATATGTCTATGAGGAAATCCAAAGACCATATTGATTGACAATTAGGAATAAATCACGAACAAGTGTGTTAATGATAATTTTATACTTATTTATTAGGAATCTCCCGTATACATCTATAATTTCGATATCAAACATTATTTCGTTTGATCATCCGTCTCGTAGTTCGTACGACAAGATAAACAATAAGAACTCTATAAATTGAAACGTCATCAAAAGTATAAGAATTTCCATTGCAATTATTAACGCATTAGGAAACCTGTAACTAAAAGCTGTGTTAAAATACAAAACATATTTCAGTCAAGAATAAGAATCTCATAGAGAATAGTTATGGTCAAAGTAAAGCAAAATTCAAAACAAGGACCAGAATATACCTAGAAACTAAACAAACTAAATATTCATCCATATTTCAGGGAATCTCTTGGACGAGATTTAAAACAAGGTGGGGAGGATGTAACATTCCCAAAATTTTTATTTATATATATATATATAAACTTATGCTTCATGGGTAAGTTGACCAATAAAAATATAAGGTGTTTTGGCAAACGTAGGAACCGTTTAATAATTAAATTATAAAAATACATTATATTTAAACCTACTCCGTTTTTAATAAAACTTAGACCCAAATGTAGACAAAAATATTCTCATTCTAATGACATATTTATTATTTTATAAAACATATTTTAGAAGTTATACACGCCAAATAAGTGAAGTAGTTAAATTAATTATAATAATAATAATATAATAATAATAATAGTTAACTTATGAAATTGAAATTGAATTTAAGTGTAACCAATTTAAAAGTACACGTCTGCACTTGTGTGTAAACACCATAAATTACAAAAGTTAACAATTAATACAAAGTGGGTAGTATGTGCATAAAGTGTAAATTCTAATATTCAGGTGTGTACGTGGAAGGTTATCAAAGCAACAACAATCAAAGACTTGCGTGCTTTCTAAGACTAAATTCGTAGTATATATATGATGCTATATTCCAACTTTCCAACACCATTCCATTCTTTTCTTCCGTCTCCCACTCTTTCTCTCTCAAATTCTATATTCTATTTTATTATTTTCACCCATAATAATAATAAAGCCCTGCCCCGTTTTAAGTATTGTAGCCCCTGATCATTGATACCCTGTCCAAGTGACGTAGGGCCCCGTAACGTATGTCAAGGCTCTGCCTAAATTCGTTGCGGTTCTGCCTCGTGACGTAGGGAAAAGTGGAATTGGGTTACTATACTTAATGTGAGTGCACTATATATTTTATTAAATAACCCAGAAGTGATACCCAAAATATAACAACCCTCCTAAAACACCCCTGACACCCTACACTTTCTAAAATACATCCCATACGTGAAAACTGAACCTGAAATATAATATAGTATTAAAAAAATAATAAAAAAACAAGAAATAGTAAGTTGAGGCGGGCTGCGTAGACCCACCCCAATCCTTACGCGGGCGGTATGAAGGTTGATACCTGATTCCTTTGATTTTCTTAAGTTCAAGCGGGCCGCGTAAGCTACCCGTTAAGTTAACGCGGGCTGCGAGAGACCAAGATAGTGGCGCAGCCCGGTGATGACACGTGTCATCATCGTGCCAGGTCTAGGCGATGATCCGGACAAGCTATACGTTGACCTGGAGTAAACTCGGGCCGCGTAAGCCCAACCCATGTGTTACGCAGGCCGCGAGAAGATCAGTTTCAGCAACTATATAAGAAGGCCATCGAGTTCAACCAGAATTCGTTCACAATTCGTTTCTCAATCTCAAAATCTGAATATTAGGCTTTATAAGCGGGCATTATACCCCCTAAATAGCAAAGTTCTGCTCCGTTGTAAGTATTATAACCCCTGGATACGTATTAGATACGCTGCCCGATTGATCTAGGATTCCGTAACGACTGTCGTGGTTCTGCCCGACGTAGTCGTTGGAATGCCGCCTCGGGGAGAGTATTACTAATGTTAAAATGGGTTATTATACTAACGCATGTACATTTGTGTAAAATATAGATAATTTTCAGGAAACCCTTACGGAAAATCTAAGACAGCAATGTGAGTTTATCCTCTTTTTGTTAACCTTTTTGTAATGTTTTACAAAACCTTAAATGTTTTACAATGTGATTAAGCGGTGATTGAGTCTTTGTAGTTCTTCAATTACTGCCGGTATGTTGGGGTTTTGTATACAAAATTTACTACTGCGAGTAGTAAGTCGGGATGACAGTACGTTACCATTGGACAACGAGTTAGCCAATGTGTAATATGACCCACAAGTCAGGATTGACAGTACTGAATGAGTAATTGTGTAGAAATAAACAATATGATCGCTCTCAATACTGTTTTAATTGATAAAATGTTTCTTGATTAAACTAGGATTCACTCACCAGTATTTCCCACTGACAAATGTTTTTAAAACGCGTTTCAGGTAACACAATGTGAAAGCCAATTAGTAAAAAGCCAGCTGGAGAGCACCGAAGGCTTGGAAAAATGTGGCTATAAAAGTTACCTAAAATACGATGTTTTAAATTCAATAAAATAGGGTTTATCCCTATAAACATGTTGTAATAAAGAAACTTGGGTTTTACCCATGTGATTATTAATATCAAATAAGGTGGTTTTACTCTGATAAAATATTTCTTAACTACGGTCCTGTTGAAATTTCCGTTGCCAAATTAATAACTGATACCACCACAAACGAATGTTCGCGGCCGCCCGTTCCCGGGACAGATAAGGGATCGGGGGTTGTGACAATAAGTAAGTCTCTGTTAGGCATAGAGGTCAAGAATTTTCCTTACCATCACCTCTTGTACTTTGATTGTACTCCAATCAACTTTGCTGTAAATTTATCAATACTATTTGTCTCTCTTATCTTTAATTCATCCAACTCACGTCTTAGCATTTGAAGATGAGCTTTTCGTATTTCTTCTATACCAAGATAACGAACTTTTAGTACTTCACGTACGTCTTTCGGTTCCGTGTACTTGGCTAGCTGAAGCATAACATATTTCGGTAAGGGTTGAAGATGATACCCGGATCCATGTACTTCTTTCTTTCTTCTATTCATGTTCCATTTTCTTGATCAATCGCATTTTGCAAGCCATTCGCACCCAACCTAATCTTCACCATAACCAACCATGTTGCATAGTTGGCCACGGTCAACTTTGATGTATGCAAAAAATAAACCACTCGTCGATTACTTCACCAAACCGTCCCTTCTTTTTCTAAACTTTCATCTTTGTCACCTGCTATAATTTGCCTTCAATTTCTTTCCATGCACACGAATGAATATGAACCAGATCTGAACGAAAAAAACACTACTAGATAAAAAAGGGGCCACACAAGGGCTGCAACGCGCTGTCACGCCGACAAAAGTAGGCGTGTCAAAAACTTTGAGCCCTGTGTGTGGGCGCGTGCGGCAGCAGCGTCGCATTGTGGCATTGCCGCTGGTGGCGACGGTGTGGTGAAAGAAAACTCCCAAAAAAAATTTGGTTCTAGCTCACGCTTCGTTCTTAGTCATTTCTTAATCTTCACTCGTGGGTTTCAGCTACACCTTAGCTCCGAAACTAATTGTTTGACCAGATAGTCAAATAATCAGATCAAACAAACATACAAACACAGAAATATAAGGAACAATACGTAAACCTTTTTCTATATCTTCAAATCAAACAAAAACACAATTAAAATCAAAGCAAACTAATTTCTATTCTATTTTTTTCTCAAAGAAACAATCTATACTTAAATATGACTCAATATCTCTAATGAAAAACCAAATTTTAAATATAATAATCAAACCAAACCCTAACTTTTATTTAATTTCAAGATTACTCTTTTGCATATGTTAATCTAACACATAATTTCTATAAATGAAATGAATAACATTACCATTAGTTGGTGGCTTGGCTTGGTGCTAGCTCTCAAAACTTAATGGGCCCGTTAGAAGAAAGTTGCCACTTTTGGGTGTAATAAAAAAATATCTAATGCCACCACTTTGCACTTTGCACCACCTGCGTAACTGTGCTTTTTATTCCATTATGTTAATTTTCACATCGTGGCCTATGAAGTGATTTAACACGACACAAAAGGAAAATCTGTATTTTTACCCGATTTGCACATACTTATTCATGAACAAAAACTCTCAACTTTCAAAATCTTCCTACTTAAAATGGCAACTAATTTACAAGACCCCGAATTCGATATAGAATCTAGCGGTGGTGATGGAACCGAGATCGCGGTGTTGGTGGCGGAGGAGGTGGTGGAGAAGGGGAGGTTGTCCTCAGTTTCAGATTTCTCAGTGGTGGATCTGGGAAGCGGCGACATCGGTGGCGGTGGATGTAAGGATTGTAGGATTTGTCATTTGAGTTTGGGTGTAAACAGTGAAGAATCTGAGAATGGGATTCCAATAGAGTTGGGTTGTTGTTGTAAACATGATTTGGCTGCTGCTCATAAACACTGTGCTGAAGCTTGGTTCAAGATTAAAGGTGACAGGTAACTAACTATCTTCAAAGATTTTTTTTTTTTTACTTTTTTTATTAATCTTTTTAAGAGAGGCATGTCTGGTTTGATGAGTTAAGGAAACATGTTTTAAGTAAACAAGCAAAGCAGTTCATAAGCTACTCTCGAAAAAATGCGAATCGAGCCCGATTTTATTGAGCTTGTACTCGAGTTCGAGTCTAAAAATTAGCTTATTTAATATATGAATTCTAGCTTCATTTATCGAGCTTGAGCTGACTCGCAGCTGTAAATGAGTCTAATATTTATATAACTTTTGCTATAGAGTAAGATGCCAAAATGCCAAAATGGTCCATGAATTTAAGGGTGGGGTATGGTTAATCACTCTAGGGTTATTGAGTGATTCTCTACCCAATAATATCATGCCATGTCAACTCCCCATTCCACTCCTCATTTTGCACTCAATCACTAGGTATGGTTAATCACTCTAGGGTGTTTGAGTTATAAATTTTTTATTTTCTAGAAATTATAAACTATGCATAAATAAATAAAACATATTTTAAACTAAATAAAAGTACTTCTAATTAAAAAAAAAAACACATTACATCCGTAGGAGGTTTGAACCGGTGCACTCGGACCTCTAAAATCACCTTGTCTCGTTTGCGAAACCTTTTTTCTTGAATCCGATCCTCGGCTAGCGAAACCTTTTTTCTTGGGTTCACCTTTGTTTTGTTTATCCATGATGTTTGTGGGTGTAGAAAGAGAGATGTTTTGAAAGAGTTGTGTGTTTTAAATTGATTAAAAATTGTGGGCTTTATATAAAACATGCAACGGTCAAAAAAATTTATGCAATGTTCAATATGGCAACGGTCAAAAAAATAAGCAACGGTCAAAAAAATATATGCAACGGCCGAAAATGAAATCGGTGACTATACCCTGATTTGGCTCACCGAAACACCACTCACCGATGGTCTTCATCACGAGGGTGTGGTCACCGATCGGTGACTCCACTCACCGAATGAGTCCCCGCAAACCATACCGTGCACCCTAAGTAACTTTTGCCACTTCAATAAAAAAATGAAATCTTCTGTATTCGAGTTCCTGAGGTATAATTTTTGTTGCCATTTCTATTCAAATGGCAAACTAGGTTAAAAATTTATGTTAACTTCTCTCCTTTTTTGTTATTTTCCTCATTTAAATGAAGGGTATAATGATCATGACAAAATAAAAAAACCAGTTTTCTCACTTAAAATGACCATTATAATCTAAATGAGGAAAATAATATAAATTTCTAACTCAGTTTGCCATTTGAATGGAAATGATAACAAAAATGAAATCTCAGGGACTCAGATACAAAAGATTTCATTTTTTGACTCAAGTAGCAAAAGTGAGTACTCAGTGACCATTTTGGCATTTTACTCTTTACAATATAATTTTGTAAAGTTTGAAACGAACCGAGCTTAAGCTCTTGTAAATTAAATGAGCCTTGCTCGAGCTTAGATGGGCTAGGGTTCGGCTCGAACATTATCTCACCCACTTATAATATCAAATGAATGTTGAATATGGGTTAAACATCTAGAACGTGTGAGATATGTGGATCGATTGCGCGAAACATTGCTGGTGCGGATGAGGCTGATGTGATAGACCAACGGGGCGAACCAAATGATTCTACATCATCATCAAGAGCCGCTATACCTGGTCAGACCAGGGCTCGAACCTTTTGGCAGGGACATCGGTTTCTCAACTTTTTGTTGGCTTCAATGGTTTTCGCTTTTGTCATCTCATGGTTATTCCACTTTAACATTCCATCTTGATCATGAAAAAATTGGGTCAATGAGGTACTTGTTTGTGGTGATCAGAAGGATATATGCTGCAATTTTATTGTGGATAATGTAGTGTTTTGTAGGGTTCATTGGATCTTGTTTTATTGTAAGATTTAAGATATGTATCCGATTTAAGGCTTGTCATTCTTTTATGATAACGGTTCACCGGCTGGGCTCCGGATGACGTCACAAATAGTGTTAACATTAAACAAAGAGTAAATTACAAAACTAGTCCTTTATGTATGTCACTTATTGCAAACTGTGTCCTTTATCTTCAATATTTACAAGAAACGTACTCGATGTTTGCAAACCCTTGCAAGTTATGTCCTTTAATCCCAACACAGTTGGTTTTCATGGTTAAATTTGACTAAGTCAACCCCACATAAGGGTATTTTGGTCATTTTACCCTATTTAATCAAATGAATAAATTAAAAATCCAATCCACTCCTTAACTCTCTCTCTCCCCTTACTAGATCTCTCTCTCCATACTCATACTCAGTATCTTCTTCATCTTCTCCCATTCTTCTTTACCTCAACACAGCCAACCTCGTCAACACCAAGTTTTATACCTTTCAACCACCACCCCTCCCTCCACCACAACCACCGTCACAACCACAACCACAACCACAACCACCGTCACCACCACCCACCTGCCACCAACAACACCACCACCACCACCACCCTACCCCACCTATGGCGCTGTAGCAACCGTCGCCTGAGCCGCCATGACTGACCGTCGGAGTTGTGGCCGACTCTGACCGTACTTGAAGAAGAAGGTGAAATTGGAAAATGTAAATTAGAGAAGGGAGATGGTGGTCGGGATGGGGGGTTAATGAGGGGAATCGGAACATATTTCATGGTGATGAATTAATTTTGATATTGATATTAGTGTTAATTCATATACTAGGTTCAATAAATAAATTTGGGGGTCCTTGTTTTGAGGAAGAAATATGGGGATCTTTGATTTGGGGAAGAAAGTTGTGGCCGTTAGATTGATGGTTCCCATTGACACGTATTTTTCCAATTTTATAGATTTTGATCAACATATGAACAAAAAAGTTTAAATTTTTAGATAAAATTTGTGAGATTTTGATTTCAATATCAGAGTAATGGAGCCATGAGAGGTTAAGCAGGTGTGTTGCCTTGGTGAATTTTTTTTTTTTTAATTTTGAAAAGTGTGTGAAGAGAGGAGGCAGATCGGTGGTGGCAGGTGAAGTGGTGGTGGTGGTGGCACATGGTGGGGTGGTGGTGGTTCTAGATGGAGAAAGTGTGTGTGAAGAGAGATGAGACAGATCGGTGGTGGAGGTGGCAGATCGGTGATGGTGGTGGTGGCAGGTTGATTGTGGTGGTTGGGGTTTCTGTATGTATTTAAAAGTATATATACATATATAATTTTAAAATTGTTTTATTTATTGTTTATGATTATTTATTTTAGCATTTAGGATAAAATGACTCAAATACCCTTATGTGGGGTTGACTTAGTCAAATTTAACCATGAAAACTAACTGTGTTAGGACTAAAGGACGTAACATGCAAGGATTTGCAAACATCAAGTACGTTTCTTGTATATATTGAAGATAAAGGACATAGTTTGTAATATGGTGTTAACATAAAGGACGAGTTTTGTAATTTACTCTTAAACAAATTTAAAATAAAATATACCAAGATTTTTTTTATGGAGTTGCACTATACGAAAATGTGTGTGAAGTCTTAAATAAACAAAATTTGAGCCTCAAATGCGGATTTTAAAATAGTAAATAGATAATTAAATGACAGAGTTAATTACATAAATAATCTTTCACTTTTTGTTATTTGGTCATAGTCACCCCAAGGGTTAAGTTTAGAAAGTTGCACGTCTGAATTTTCATCTTTTAACAAAGTTAGGGTCGAGCACTATTTTTTGTTATTTGGTCATAGTCACCCCAAGGGTTAAGTTTGTATAATTTAACACAGGGACTACTTTTAGTGTTAAATTACTAGTACAAACCAACCCACATCCTTAATCTATATCTCTAATAAAGCAAATCATTGAGCGACACATGTCACCCAATGGTTGAAGCCAACTAAGCAGCCACATAGGCAATGATGTGGCATATGTCAAATAATTGGACAAGTGGCATTCCTCATAGGCCAAGATTGGAGAACTTCTTTTATATGTTTTCTTTCTCATTCTCTCTCATCTCTCATCATTCAATTCCTTTACCCTCTTTCTCAATCTTCAATTGCCATATAAATGAAACCCTAGATCAAAATTCGTCTACCTCTTTATCACTCTCAATCCTGTTCGAGAACCTTCAATCGATCTTCAAGACGCAATACTCTACCATTGACGTTAATGTTTGATTCCGTTCATCATCTTATTGTTCGATTCAGTTTGAATGGTTTGCTGTACTTTGTACTTTGATTAACAGGTGCAAGATCGATGGACGATGTACTACCGTAACTGATGCTAGGTTTTGTTCATCATTCCCGATTTTGTTTATACAATCCATTTTGGTATGGATAATCTTACTTAATTTTGTTCGATTCATATGTTAAATGGTTTCTTATATGGTTTGGATCCGTATCAAGATTTCCTCCCTATCACCTTCTTCGTTCTGATTTCAACCCAAATAGCAGGTACCCATCTTTAATTTCGGTAAATTGGTTACAGTTTTTTCTTCAATAATGTTTTCTTTCATTCTGATGTCTAAATGAATGTTCGATTGTTTGGTGTTTTATGTTGCAGTGATTTTGGAGAAAAAATAGGGAGCAGTGTGTCACGTCGGCCTTGGTCCCGGTCAGGTTCTGAGGCGCTCATTAAAGTGAAATTGGATGGGTTTGTTTTTGGTATTGGAGTAACCATTTGGGCTGGCTTTGTTGTTGAAGTATTCAGCATAGGTAACCGGAAAACTGTGTGTATCGATTTCATTTTATTTTAGCGATTTGTGTTTCTATGGTAGTTATAAAAGTTTTGTATGTTTGTTATGTACTTTGTTGAGTTAATTTGATTGTGTATTTTTTTAGTTAATTCCTTCATTCTTTTTTTTTAGCGATTTTTTTTAGTTAATTCCTTCATTCATTTGTTTATGCGTTTGATACTGATTATCTTACACATTGATTTTACATTAACCTGTTGCCTGTTGTTTGATCTGGATTAACCTAGAAATTGACTTTAATTGAGACTGTTAATTGTTAAATCTAATGTGTTTCGAATGTGAAATTAATATGGATTTTGTGATTTTGGATTCTGTAGCATAGTTAAGAAGTGTGGAGTTATCATATGTATGCAAATAGTGGATTTATGAACTGTGTTGAACATGATTTGTGGTGAATTAGATTAGGTGAGCTAATATTATAAGGCTAGAGACAAGATATTTGTGGTTTTATAAAGAGATTAGCTAACTCTTTTTAGTTGTGGTTTATATAAATCAGTACTAAAATTTCAAATCATATTTTGTTTCTAATATTTGTTCATAATTAAATAATGAATTTAATCCCGGGTCAATCAATAGCAATACAATGTGAAGTTATATTATTTGTTTTCGAGTTCAATGTGTTCGTCATTATATCACTATATCCAATGCGTGATGTAAATTAATGAAATCGCTTGATTTTACCTAGGGTTTGAACATTTTTTTGTTGATTTGTTTTATGTTTTTAGTGTTTTTGCTTCGTTTTAGGTTTAGGAAGTGTTTAGAAGTATAATGCTGGATGTGTTTTGATGCGAGAGTGTCAAAAGTGGTGAAGTTGACTGATGAGTTAGTATAGGAAATGTCTGTTGATTATGATCCTCAGTAGTTGATTTGATGCTACTTAATTTGGTCAAAGTTAATATATTCTCTGATTTTCTTATATTTTCCAGTATCTATGCTTCGTTTTAGGTTTAGGAAGTGTATATAGGTATAATGATGGATGTATTTTGATGTGAGTTTCAGAAGTGGTGATTCGGTGAAGCTGACTTTGAAAGTGTTTTCTGTTGGCTGATCAGTTAGTAATAAGTAGGAAATATCTGTTGATTAGATGCTCAGTTGTTGATTTGATAAAATTAATATAATCTCTGATTGTTATGATATTAGTAGGTTATTTGATGCTACTTACGATGGTTAAAATAAATATATTATCTAATTATTTATGTTTTACAGTGTGTTTGCTTCGTTTTAGGTTTAAGAAGTATGTATTAGAATAATGCTGGAAGTATTTTGATGTGTGAGTATCAAAAGTGGTGAAGTTGAATTTAAGTGTTTTCAGTTGACCTAATCAGTTAGTAGTGGGTAGGAAATATCTGTTGATTAGATGCTCAGTAGTTGATTTGATAAAGTTAATGTAATCTTAGATTGCTATGATAATAATATGCTTAGTAGTTGATTTAATGCAACTTAAGATGGTCAAAATTTATATAATTCTTTGACTTTTTTTAGGTTTTACAGTATTTTTGCTTCATTTTAGGTTTAGGAAGTATGTATAATATAATGTTGGATGTATTTTAAGTGAGAGTATCAAAGTGGTGAAGTTGACTTTAAAGTGTTTGTGTTGACTGATCAGTTAGTAATAAGTAGGAAATTGATATAATCTCTGATTGTTATGATAATAATGTGCTCAGTAGTTGATTTGATGCAACTTAAAATGGTCAAAATTAATATAATCTCTCATTGTTGGTGCATCAAGATGATGATATCGGCCTCCGCTAACAAAATAAATATCACAGTGGGAGCTATAAGAGAAGGTTACTAAAGATGGTTTCAAGCCATTGTTATATTAGTATTGCTTGAAACTAAGTATGCCATAATCATCTCTTAAAATTTAAATGCTAATTAATAAGAGTACTTTATAGAAGTTGTTTCGTGCTTTGGACAATGCACAATATGTGCACATTGTGGCTCTAGATTTGAGTTTGACAAGAGGCCTTAGATTGTTACACTAGGCTAAGTATGGGCAAATGGTACTGGTACCAAACCGGTACCAAATTTACCGAACCGAAATATTTTCGCTACCGATTCGGTACGGACTTTGACGTTTTTTGTATCGGTTTGGTACCGGTTTTTTACCTTCAAATACCGGCACCGGTGCCTGTTTTTGCCGGTTGGTACCCAGCTCATCCCTACACCAGGCTCATATATGAAGCTTTTTAAAAAGGAACTACGTAGGTCTCAGTGTTATTATATGTTTCTTTTCTTCGGTATTATATATAAGAGATTTATGTAACTTTGTCTTTATGTTTATGTTTCTCAGGTTGGTTCAACTACTGATATACTTAAACGAAGCTGCAATAATAGAACGCGTAAAAACTAAAAATACGGGTATTGTGTATGAACATGGTTCAGTCATTAATTAAACCGTGTTTTGTATCGTGTGTGACTTGCGAAAAAAAGTTGTTGACCAACCAATGTATATAACTTTCTTCATATAGTTGACTTTTTTTTTGCCTCGGATCAGCAAGAAGTAGGCCGCGCTCGAGAAGCGGTTTGATGGACTCACCAGCGACACGAAAGCCTTTCTTCCATAATCACTGATCATGCATTGGTAATACATTTTTGTTGGGCAATTTTGAGTTTTATTATTAATCTTTGGTTTAATTCATTAATGGTTTTGTATAATTTTCTTAATATGGTAGGGATGAGAAGCTACAGCACGTATTTTATTTGTTTGGAGTATTGAAGAAATAGAGTGCTAAAGGGCATTAGAATGTGAGAAATAGACTAATAAAGTGCCAAAGGGCATCAGAATATGATAGTAAAGTTTACAAGTCTTCTTTTGACAGTACAAAGCCTTCCGAAACACAAGTATTAAAAATGGTCAGGAAAGGATCCGTAGAGGATCATCCACAAGTTTTAAGTTTCATTAACTTTTTTTATAATTTTAATTAAGATGTTAATCATAAAATTATAATATAGTTTCTGATGCTGTATTATGCAAATTTTAACAGTTATTTTAATGACTGTGAAATCAAGTATGAACATAATTTGTTTGTATGATTTCAAGTATTAACCTGTGACCCCAAAGATTCACGAATATTTCACCGAGTGTGGTCATTGCTCTAGGAAGTGAAATGTCGGGTGTATTCAAGATGCTCACGGGTCTATAAACACACTTGATATCATACATTTGGATTATGTAATGAAAATTCATTGTGTGATGTAGTTTATACCCTTTTAAATTGAATTTTATTTGCTATTGTTTTTTTTGTTACATATATAATGTTGTCGGTTTGGTCTATTTGATGACGAAATCGTTTTCATACTGTTTTATCTTTAATTTTATTTTAAAATATATGACATATGAATATATTTCGCAACCCAAATGAGTTGAAGCTATAATCAAAGTTGATTGTTGTTACTTAAGCACGATAAATGCTATTTTGTATTGATTTTGTTATTATATAATGCCTTTTCAGGTGCACTTTTAGTATCAAGTTGGTTACAAATGATAACACATGTTGGTTTTAATAAGTATTGAAAATTTAGCCTTTCACCTATTGGAGTTGCCTTTGTACTTTTGCAGTGAAAATTTGGTCCAAAATATAATTTTGGTTTGAAAGTAGTTTTTATATCACAGAGGAAGGTCATGGTAAATATAGTTAGTTATCGACTACCCCTGAACAATTTTTTTAACCCGCACTACCCCTCAACTTCTCTTCTAGATTTGTAATATGATTATTATTGTATCTTATTAAGATTTTAGTTGTACCTAACTTGCTCTGATTTTGTGAAGACGATATTCAAGAGTAAGTACGTATATTGGTGGTGGGTGTCGGACTGCAGGTGGGTTAGGCTGTGAACTTCTCAAATGTAGTCTACAAGGAAGTTTTTTCCGGCATTTGAATAGTTTTCTGTTTTTTCTTCCAATGTATGTATTTGTACAGAGCATTTCATTTCAAAGTAAATAATATGGTTTTGGTTGAAGCCCGCGTATTACGCGGGCATTAACCTAGTCTATATCTCTAATAAAGCAAATCATTGAGGGACACATGTCACCCAATGGTTGAAGCCAACTAAGCAGCCACATAGGCAATGATGTGGCATATGTCAAATAATTGGACAAGTGGCATTCCTTATAGGCCAAGATTGGAGAACTTCTTTTATACGTTTTCTTTCTCATTCTCTCTCATCTCTCATCATTCAATTCCTTTACCCTCTCTCTCAATCTTCAATTGCCATATAAATGAAACCCTAGATCAAAATTCGTCTGCCTCTTTATCACTCTCAATCCTGTTCGAGAACCTTCAATCGATCTTCAAGACGCAATACTCTACCATTGACGTTAATGTTTGATTCCGTTCATCATCTTATTGTTCGATTCAGTTTGAATGGTTTGCTGTACTTTGTACTTTGATTAACAGGTGCAAGATCGATGGACGATGTACTACCGTAACTGATGCTAGGTTTTGTTCATCATTCCCGATTTTGTTTATACAATCCGTTTTGGTATGGATAATCTTACTTAATTTTGTTCGATTCATATGTTAAATGGTTTCTTATATGGTTTGGATCCGTATCAAGATTTCCTCCCTATCACCTTCTTCGTTCTGATTTCAACCCAAATAGCAGGTACCCATCTTTAATTTCGGTAAATTGGTTACAGTTTTTTCTTCAATAATGTTTTCTTTCATTCTGATGTCTAAATGAATGTTCGATTGTTTGGTGTTTTATGTTGCAGTGATTTTGGAGAAAAAATAGGGAGCAGTGTGTCACGTCGGCCTTGGTCCCGGTCAGGTTCTGAGGCGCTCATTAAAGTGAAACTGGATGGGTTTGTTTTTGGTATTGGAGTAACCATTTGGGCTGGCTTTGTTGTTGAAGTATTCAGCATAGGTAACCGGAAAACTGTGTGTATCGATTTCATTTTATTTTAGCGATTTGTGTTTCTATGGTAGTTATAAAAGTTTTGTATGTTTGTTATGTACTTTGTTGAGTTAATTTGATTGTGTATTTTTTTAGTTAATTCCTTCATTCATTTGTTTATGCGTTTGATACTGATTATCTTACACATTGATTTTACATTAACCTGTTGCCTGTTGTTTGATCTGGATTAACCTAGAAATTGACTTTAATTGAGACTGTTAATTGTTAAATCTAATGTGTTTCGAATGTGAAATTAATATGGATTTTGTGATTTTGGATTCTGTAGCATAGTTAAGAAGTGTGGAGTTATCATATGTATGCAAATAGTGGATTTATGAACTGTGTTGAACATGATTTGTGGTGAATTAGATTAGGTGAGCTAATATTATAAGGCTAGAGACAAGATATTTGTGGTTTTATAAAGAGATTAGCTAACTCTTTTTAGTTGTGGTTTATATAAATCAGTACTAAAATTTCAAATGATATTTTGTTTCTAATATTTGTTCATAATTAAATAATGAATTTAATCCCGGGTCAATCAATAGCAATACAATGTGAAGTTATATTATTTGTTTTCGAGTTCAATGTGTTCGTCATTATGTCACTATATCCAATGCGTGATGTAAATTAATGAAATCGCTTGATTTTACCTAGGGTTTGAACATTTTTTTGTTGATTTGTTTTATGTTTTTAGTGTTTTTGCTTCGTTTTAGGTTTAGGAAGTGTTTAGAAGTATAATGCTGGATGTGTTTTGATGCGAGAGTGTCAAAAGTGGTGAAGTTGACTGATGAGTTAGTATAGGAAATGTCTGTTGATTATGATCCTCAGTAGTTGATTTGATGCTACTTAATTTGGTCAAAGTTAATATATTCTCTGATTTTCTTATATTTTCCAGTATGTATGCTTCGTTTTAGGTTTAGGAAGTGTATATAGGTATAATGATGGATGTATTTTGATGTGAGTTTCAGAAGTGGTGATTCGGTGAAGCTGACTTTGAAAGTGTTTTCTGTTGGCTGATCAGTTAGTAATAAGTAGGAAATATCTGTTGATTAGATGCTCAGTTGTTGATTTGATAAAATTAATATAATCTCTGATTGTTATGATATTAGTAGGTTATTTGATGCTACTTACGATGGTCAAAATAAATATATTATCTAATTATTTATGTTTTACAGTGTGTTTGCTTCGTTTTAGGTTTAAGAAGTATGTATTAGAATAATGCTGGAAGTATTTTGATGTGTGAGTATCAAAAGTGGTGAAGTTGAATTTAAGTGTTTTCAGTTGACCTAATCAGTTAGTAGTGGGTAGGAAATATCTGTTGATTAGATGCTCAGTAGTTGATTTGATAAAGTTAATGTAATCTTAGATTGCTATGATAATAATATGCTTAGTAGTTGATTTAATGCAACTTAAGATGGTCAAAATTTATATAATTCTTTGACTTTTTTTAGGTTTTACAGTATTTTTGCTTCATTTTAGGTTTAGGAAGTATGTATAATATAATGTTGGATGTATTTTAAGTGAGAGTATCAAAGTGGTGAAGTTGACTTTAAAGTGTTTGTGTTGACTGATAAGTTAGTAATAAGTAGGAAATTGATATAATCTCTGATTGTTATGATAATAATGTGCTCAGTAGTTGATTTGATGCAACTTAAAATGGTCAAAATTAATATAATCTCTCATTGTTGGTGCATCAAGATGATGATATCGGCCTCCGCTAACAAAATAAATATCACAGTGGGAGCTATAAGAGAAGGTTACTAAAGATGGTTTCAAGCCATTGTTATATTAGTATTGCTTGAAACTAAGTATGCCATAATCATCTCTTAAAATTTAAATGCTAATTAATAAGAGTACTTTATAGAAGTTGTTTCGTGCTTTGGACAATGCACAATATGTGCACATTGTGGCTCTAGATTTGAGTTTGACAAGAGGCCTTAGATTGTTACACTAGGCTAAGTATGGGCAAATGGTACTGGTACCAAACCGGTACCAAATTTACCGAACCGAAATATTTTCGCTACCGATTCGGTACGGACTTTGACGTTTTTTGTATCGGTTTGGTACCGGTTTTTTACCTTCAAATACCGGCACCGGTGCCTGTTTTTGCCGGTTGGTACCCAGCTCATCCCTACACCAGGCTCATATATGAAGCTTTTTAAAAAGGAACTACGTAGGTCTCAGTGTTATTATATGTTTCTTTTCTTCGGTATTATATATAAGAGATTTATGTAACTTTGTCTTTATGTTTATGTTTCTCAGGTTGGTTCAACTACTGATATACTTAAACGAAGCTGCAATAATAGAACGCGTAAAAACTAAAAATACGGGTATTGTGTATGAACATGGTTCAGTCATTAATTAAACCGTGTTTTGTATCGTGTGTGACTTGCGAAAAAAAGTTGTTGACCAACCAATGTATATAACTTTCTTCATATAGTTGACTTTTTTTTTTGCCTCGGATCAGCAAGAAGTAGGCCGCGCTCGAGAAGCGGTTTGATGGACTCACCAGCGACACGAAAGCCTTTCTTCCATAATCACTGATCATGCATTGGTAATACATTTTTGTTGGGCAATTTTGAGTTTTATTATTAATCTTTGGTTTAATTCATTAATGGTTTTGTATAATTTTCTTAATATGGTAGGGATGAGAAGCTACAGCACGTATTTTATTTGTTTGGAGTATTGAAGAAATAGAGTGCTAAAGGGCATTAGAATGTGAGAAATAGACTAATAAAGTGCCAAAGGGCATCAGAATATGATAGTAAAGTTTACAAGTCTTCTTTTGACAGTACAAAGCCTTCCGAAACACAAGTATTAAAAATGGTCAGGAAAGGATCCGTAGAGGATCATCCACAAGTTTTAAGTTTCATTAACTTTTTTTATAATTTTAATTAAGATGTTAATCATAAAATTATAATATAGTTTCTGATGCTGTATTATGCAAATTTTAACAGTTATTTTAATGACTGTGAAATCAAGTATGAACATAATTTGTTTGTATGATTTCAAGTATTAACCTGTGACCCCAAAGATTCACGAATATTTCACCGAGTGTGGTCATTGCTCTAGGAAGTGAAATGTCGGGTGTATTCAAGATGCTCACGGGTCTATAAACACACTTGATATCATACATTTGGATTATGTAATGAAAATTCATTGTGTGATGTAGTTTATACCCTTTTAAATTGAATTTTATTTGCTATTGTTTTTTTTGTTACATATATAATGTTGTCGGTTTGGTCTATTTGATGACGAAATCGTTTTCATACTGTTTTATCTTTAATTTTATTTTAAAATATATGACATATGAATATATTTCGCAACCCAAATGAGTTGAAGCTATAATCAAAGTTGATTGTTGTTACTTAAGCACGATAAATGCTATTTTGTATTGATTTTGTTATTATATAATGCCTTTTCAGGTGCACTTTTAGTATCAAGTTGGTTACAAATGATAACACATGTTGGTTTTAATAAGTATTGAAAATTTAGCCTTTCACCTATTGGAGTTGCCTTTGTACTTTTGCAGTGAAAATTTGGTCCAAAATATAATTTTGGTTTGAAAGTAGTTTTTATATCACAGAGGAAGGTCATGGTAAATATAGTTAGTTATCGACTACCCCTGAACAATTTTTTTAACCCGCACTACCCCTCAACTTCTCTTCTAGATTTGTAATATGATTATTATTGTATCTTATTAAGATTTTAGTTGTACCTAACTTGCTCTGATTTTGTGAAGACGATATTCAAGAGTAAGTACGTATATTGGTGGTGGGTGTCGGACTGCAGGTGGGTTAGGCTGTGAACTTCTCAAATGTAGTCTACAAGGAAGTTTTTTCCGGCATTTGAATAGTTTTCTGTTTTTTCTTCCAATGTATGTATTTGTACAGAGCATTTCATTTCAAAGTAAATAATATGGTTTTGGTTGAAGCCCGCGTATTACGCGGGCATTAACCTAGTCTATATCTCTAATAAAGCAAATCATTGAGGGACACATGTCACCCAATGGTTGAAGCCAACTAAGCAGCCACATAGGCAATGATGTGGCATATGTCAAATAATTGGACAAGTGGCATTCCTTATAGGCCAAGATTGGAGAACTTCTTTTATACGTTTTCTTTCTCATTCTCTCTCATCTCTCATCATTCAATTCCTTTACCCTCTCTCTCAATCTTCAATTGCCATATAAATGAAACCCTAGATCAAAATTCGTCTGCCTCTTTATCACTCTCAATCCTGTTCGAGAACCTTCAATCGATCTTCAAGACGCAATACTCTACCATTGACGTTAATGTTTGATTCCGTTCATCATCTTATTGTTCGATTCAGTTTGAATGGTTTGCTGTACTTTGTACTTTGATTAACAGGTGCAAGATCGATGGACGATGTACTACCGTAACTGATGCTAGGTTTTGTTCATCATTCCCGATTTTGTTTATACAATCCGTTTTGGTATGGATAATCTTACTTAATTTTGTTCGATTCATATGTTAAATGGTTTCTTATATGGTTTGGATCCGTATCAAGATTTCCTCCCTATCACCTTCTTCGTTCTGATTTCAACCCAAATAGCAGGTACCCATCTTTAATTTCGGTAAATTGGTTACAGTTTTTTCTTCAATAATGTTTTCTTTCATTCTGATGTCTAAATGAATGTTCGATTGTTTGGTGTTTTATGTTGCAGTGATTTTGGAGAAAAAATAGGGAGCAGTGTGTCACGTCGGCCTTGGTCCCGGTCAGGTTCTGAGGCGCTCATTAAAGTGAAACTGGATGGGTTTGTTTTTGGTATTGGAGTAACCATTTGGGCTGGCTTTGTTGTTGAAGTATTCAGCATAGGTAACCGGAAAACTGTGTGTATCGATTTCATTTTATTTTAGCGATTTGTGTTTCTATGGTAGTTATAAAAGTTTTGTATGTTTGTTATGTACTTTGTTGAGTTAATTTGATTGTGTATTTTTTTAGTTAATTCCTTCATTCATTTGTTTATGCGTTTGATACTGATTATCTTACACATTGATTTTACATTAACCTGTTGCCTGTTGTTTGATCTGGATTAACCTAGAAATTGACTTTAATTGAGACTGTTAATTGTTAAATCTAATGTGTTTCGAATGTGAAATTAATATGGATTTTGTGATTTTGGATTCTGTAGCATAGTTAAGAAGTGTGGAGTTATCATATGTATGCAAATAGTGGATTTATGAACTGTGTTGAACATGATTTGTGGTGAATTAGATTAGGTGAGCTAATATTATAAGGCTAGAGACAAGATATTTGTGGTTTTATAAAGAGATTAGCTAACTCTTTTTAGTTGTGGTTTATATAAATCAGTACTAAAATTTCAAATGATATTTTGTTTCTAATATTTGTTCATAATTAAATAATGAATTTAATCCCGGGTCAATCAATAGCAATACAATGTGAAGTTATATTATTTGTTTTCGAGTTCAATGTGTTCGTCATTATGTCACTATATCCAATGCGTGATGTAAATTAATGAAATCGCTTGATTTTACCTAGGGTTTGAACATTTTTTTGTTGATTTGTTTTATGTTTTTAGTGTTTTTGCTTCGTTTTAGGTTTAGGAAGTGTTTAGAAGTATAATGCTGGATGTGTTTTGATGCGAGAGTGTCAAAAGTGGTGAAGTTGACTGATGAGTTAGTATAGGAAATGTCTGTTGATTATGATCCTCAGTAGTTGATTTGATGCTACTTAATTTGGTCAAAGTTAATATATTCTCTGATTTTCTTATATTTTCCAGTATGTATGCTTCGTTTTAGGTTTAGGAAGTGTATATAGGTATAATGATGGATGTATTTTGATGTGAGTTTCAGAAGTGGTGATTCGGTGAAGCTGACTTTGAAAGTGTTTTCTGTTGGCTGATCAGTTAGTAATAAGTAGGAAATATCTGTTGATTAGATGCTCAGTTGTTGATTTGATAAAATTAATATAATCTCTGATTGTTATGATATTAGTAGGTTATTTGATGCTACTTACGATGGTCAAAATAAATATATTATCTAATTATTTATGTTTTACAGTGTGTTTGCTTCGTTTTAGGTTTAAGAAGTATGTATTAGAATAATGCTGGAAGTATTTTGATGTGTGAGTATCAAAAGTGGTGAAGTTGAATTTAAGTGTTTTCAGTTGACCTAATCAGTTAGTAGTGGGTAGGAAATATCTGTTGATTAGATGCTCAGTAGTTGATTTGATAAAGTTAATGTAATCTTAGATTGCTATGATAATAATATGCTTAGTAGTTGATTTAATGCAACTTAAGATGGTCAAAATTTATATAATTCTTTGACTTTTTTTAGGTTTTACAGTATTTTTGCTTCATTTTAGGTTTAGGAAGTATGTATAATATAATGTTGGATGTATTTTAAGTGAGAGTATCAAAGTGGTGAAGTTGACTTTAAAGTGTTTGTGTTGACTGATCAGTTAGTAATAAGTAGGAAATTGATATAATCTCTGATTGTTATGATAATAATGTGCTCAGTAGTTGATTTGATGCAACTTAAAATGGTCAAAATTAATATAATCTCTCATTGTTGGTGCATCAAGATGATGATATCGGCCTCCGCTAACAAAATAAATATCACAGTGGGAGCTATAAGAGAAGGTTACTAAAGATGGTTTCAAGCCATTGTTATATTAGTATTGCTTGAAACTAAGTATGCCATAATCATCTCTTAAAATTTAAATGCTAATTAATAAGAGTACTTTATAGAAGTTGTTTCGTGCTTTGGACAATGCACAATATGTGCACATTGTGGCTCTAGATTTGAGTTTGACAAGAGGCCTTAGATTGTTACACTAGGCTAAGTATGGGCAAATGGTACTGGTACCAAACCGGTACCAAATTTACCGAACCGAAATATTTTCGCTACCGATTCGGTACGGACTTTGACGTTTTTTGTATCGGTTTGGTACCGGTTTTTTACCTTCAAATACCGGCACCGGTGCCTGTTTTTGCCGGTTGGTACCCAGCTCATCCCTACACCAGGCTCATATATGAAGCTTTTTAAAAAGGAACTACGTAGGTCTCAGTGTTATTATATGTTTCTTTTCTTCGGTATTATATATAAGAGATTTATGTAACTTTGTCTTTATGTTTATGTTTCTCAGGTTGGTTCAACTACTGATATACTTAAACGAAGCTGCAATAATAGAACGCGTAAAAACTAAAAATACGGGTATTGTGTATGAACATGGTTCAGTCATTAATTAAACCGTGTTTTGTATCGTGTGTGACTTGCGAAAAAAAGTTGTTGACCAACCAATGTATATAACTTTCTTCATATAGTTGACTTTTTTTTTGCCTCGGATCAGCAAGAAGTAGGCCGCGCTCGAGAAGCGGTTTGATGGACTCACCAGCGACACGAAAGCCTTTCTTCCATAATCACTGATCATGCATTGGTAATACATTTTTGTTGGGCAATTTTGAGTTTTATTATTAATCTTTGGTTTAATTCATTAATGGTTTTGTATAATTTTCTTAATATGGTAGGGATGAGAAGCTACAGCACGTATTTTATTTGTTTGGAGTATTGAAGAAATAGAGTGCTAAAGGGCATTAGAATGTGAGAAATAGACTAATAAAGTGCCAAAGGGCATCAGAATATGATAGTAAAGTTTACAAGTCTTCTTTTGACAGTACAAAGCCTTCCGAAACACAAGTATTAAAAATGGTCAGGAAAGGATCCGTAGAGGATCATCCACAAGTTTTAAGTTTCATTAACTTTTTTTATAATTTTAATTAAGATGTTAATCATAAAATTATAATATAGTTTCTGATGCTGTATTATGCAAATTTTAACAGTTATTTTAATGACTGTGAAATCAAGTATGAACATAATTTGTTTGTATGATTTCAAGTATTAACCTGTGACCCCAAAGATTCACGAATATTTCACCGAGTGTGGTCATTGCTCTAGGAAGTGAAATGTCGGGTGTATTCAAGATGCTCACGGGTCTATAAACACACTTGATATCATACATTTGGATTATGTAATGAAAATTCATTGTGTGATGTAGTTTATACCCTTTTAAATTGAATTTTATTTGCTATTGTTTTTATTGTTACATATATAATGTTGTCGGTTTGGTCTATTTGATGACGAAATCGTTTTCATACTGTTTTATCTTTAATTTTATTTTAAAATATATGACATATGAATATATTTTGCAACCCAAATGAGTTGAAGCTATAATCAAGGTTGATTGTTGTTACTCAAGCACGATAAATGCTATTTTGTATTGATTTTGTTATTATATAATGCCTTTTCAGGTGCACTTTTAGTATCAAGTTGGTTACAAATGATAACACATGTTGGTTTTAATAAGTATTGAAAATTTAGCCTTTCACCTATTGGAGTTGCCTTTGTACTTTTGCAGTGAAAATTTGGTCCAAAATATAATTTTGGTTTGAAAGTAGTTTTTATATCACAGAGGAAGGTCATGGTAAATATAGTTAGTTATCGACTACCCCTGAACAATTTTTTTAACCCGCACTACCCCTCAACTTCTCTTCTAGATTTGTAATATGATTATTATTGTATCTTATTAAGATTTTAGTTGTACCTAACTTGCTCTGATTTTGTGAAGACGATATTCAAGAGTAAGTACGTATATTGGTGGTGGGTGTCGGACTGCAGGTGGGTTAGGCTGTGAACTTCTCAAATGTAGTCTACAAGGAAGTTTTTTCCGGCATTTGAATAGTTTTCTGTTTTTTCTTCCAATGTATGTATTTGTACAGAGCATTTCATTTCAAAGTAAATAATATGGTTTTGGTTGAAGCCCGCGTATTACACGGGCATTAACCTAGTCTATATCTCTAATAAAGCAAATCATTGAGGGACACATGTCACCCAATGGTTGAAGCCAACTAAGCAGCCACATAGGCAATGATGTGGCATATGTCAAATAATTGGACAAGTGGCATTCCTCATAGGCCAAGATTGGAGAACTTCTTTTATACGTTTTCTTTCTCATTCTCTCTCATCTCTCATCATTCAATTCCTTTACCCTCTCTCTCAATCTTCAATTGCCATATAAATGAAACCCTAGATCAAAATTCGTCTGCCTCTTTATCACTCTCAATCCTGTTCGAGAACCTTCAATCGATCTTCAAGACGCAATACTCTACCATTGACGTTAATGTTTGATTCCGTTCATCATCTTATTGTTCGATTCAGTTTGAATGGTTTGCTGTACTTTGTACTTTGATTAACAGGTGCAAGATTGATGGACGATGTACTACCGTAACTGATGCTAGGTTTTGTTCATCATTCCTGATTTTGTTTATACAATCCGTTTTGGTATGGATAATCTTACTTAATTTTGTTCGATTCATATGTTAAATGGTTTCTTATATGGTTTGGATCCGTATCAAGATTTCCTCCCTATCACCTTCTTCGTTCTGATTTCAACCCAAATAGCAGGTACCCATCTTTAATTTCGGTAAATTGGTTACAGTTTTTTCTTCAATAATGTTTTCTTTCATTCTGATGTCTAAATGAATGTTCGATTGTTTGGTGTTTTATGTTGCAGTGATTTTGGAGAAAAAATAGGGAGCAGTGTGTCACGTCGGCCTTGGTCCCGGTCAGGTTCTGAGGCGCTCATTAAAGTGAAATTGGATGGGTTTGTTTTTGGCTGCTGTGACTCCCAACTATCACTTTGGCTCCCATCACTCCCAACTTAACACTTTGTGTGTTGTGTCACTTCGGTTGAGGGGTTTTTGGCTCCCCTTTTGTCTTTTAGGAACATATACACGTGCAATCATTAGTAATTCTCAAAGGGTTAGCCTAATTTCACCAATAACATAAGTCAAACACTAAGAAATGTTCACATGTGGAGTGACACAACACACAAAGTGTTAAGTTGAGAGTGGTGGGAGTCAAAGTGATAGTTGGGAGTGGCAGCGGCCAATACCTAATAGTTGAGAGTGATAAAATCCAATAACCCTTCAAAGAATTATCAAATATGAAGCCCTAATTTAAATTGAAAAGTTTGTGACAAAACTTGGATTAATTTTTGAATTGTATGAGAACTATCAGATAAACTTATTTACGGGCTACGCACAATAATTTATCGGATTAAACAAAGTTTTGCTCTTAAAGAAATATGAATTTGATGATTCCGTGAATGTAAATGCCAATGGTTCTTTTCCATTGTAACCGTGTCGTGCGTATATGCGTATAAAAAAAGATCCCTCGTCCAAGTTGTTGTGCGATCATATTATTATTTTTTTTTCATTCAGTCAGTTTTTTTTACATTGGATATTAAACCATCAGTATTATTAATAATCGATCCAACAATAGGGCCATACGTAACGGGGCTTCGCACCAAGGGTTAGGGTGTGTCCTAATGCAAAGAGGTAAGGTAATTGCCGACGCTTTGAGGCAACTTAAGCATGAGGGTAACTACCCAACCAACAACTTGGAGTTGGCGGCGATAGTGTTTGTCTTGAAGATTTGGAGGCATTACTTATATGGAACAAAGTGCATGATCTACTCGAATCATAAAAGTCTCAAGTATTTCTTTGAGCAAAAAGATCTTAACATGAGGCAACGAAGATGGTTGAAGCTTATCAAGGATTATGACTGTAACATCTACTACCACACGGGAAAAGCTAACGTAGTGGCAGATGCCCTAAGTCGAAAGGACTACCCACCCCCAATCCGGGTGAAATTTATGAAAATGATACTCACGCCTAATCTCCTTGAAAAAGTACGGGAGGCTAAGATTAAGTCGTTAAATACGAAAGATCCAAAGAAGGTAAGAACGAAAGGGATCGCACACAAGTTGGAAGAAAATACAAGCGGGATAAAAACAAGGTATGGCCGAATCTGGATACCTTGGCGTTGCGATGTGAAAGACTTGCTATCAGAAGAGGCTCATAAATCTAGGTATTCGAATCATCCAGGATCCACAAAAATGCATCGAGACTTGAGAAGGAACTATTGGTGGCCGGGGATGAAACACGACATTGTCAAATACGTCGCAAAATGTTTGACATGTTCCCAAGTAAAAGCTAAACATTAAAAGCCATACGGAAAATTGCAACCCTTAGAAATTTCGATGTGGAAATGGGAGGATGTAACCATGGATCTTGTAACCAAACTTCCAAGAACAAGTAAAGGATATGATGCTAGTTGGGTCATTGTTGACCGCCTCACTAGAAGTGCCCATTTCCTACATATTTGGGAAACTTTTTCCTCAGAAAGTGTGGCTTAAATTTATGTGAACGAAATTATATCCTGTCATGGAGAACCCATGTCCATTGTCGGATCGGAACACGCAGTTTACTTCCCGTTATTGGAGAAAGTTTCATGAAGGGATGGGTACCCAATTGCACATAAGTACCGCCTACCACCCCCAAACGGATGGTCAATCGGAAAGAACTATTCAAACGCTCGTCGATATGTTGAGAGCTTGTGTTTTAGACTTCGGGGGAAATTGGGATGAACACCTGCCATTAGTGGAGGTCTCATACAATAATAGCTATTACAATACATTCAAATGGCACCATACAGAATGTTGTATGGAAGGAAATGTAGAATTCCGATATGTTGGGAAGAGGTGGGTTAAAGAGAGCTTGCATCAAAAGATGTTTTGGCCAATACAAATGAGAAGATCAACCTTGTACGAGCTCGATTAAAGTCGGCTCAAGAATGGCAAAAAGCATACGTGGACCGTGGGAGGCGTCCAATCGAATTTAAGGTGGGGGACCGTGTCTTACTAAAAGTCTCCCCTTGGAAGGGCATAATCCGATTTCGCAAGCGGGGAAAGTTGAGGCCACATTATATAGGACCTTTCAAGGTCTTAGCTCGGATAAAAAAGGTAGCTTACCGATTAGAATTACCCCCGACTTTGGATGGAATACACAACACATTTCATGTTTCACAATTACGGAAGTGTCTTGCAGACGGAACGGCTTACATGCCTTTGGAGGACATTGAAATGGATGAATGAATAAATTACATTATAAAAGATTTTAAAGTGAAACACCTACGCAACAAGGCTATTAGACAAGTTTTGGTCCAATGGCAACACCAGAAGGGATCGGATCTTACATGAGAATTGGAAGATGAAATGCGAGATTACTACCCGTCCTTATTTGGTACGTATTCAGGTTTCGTCCTTTAAGGGGGGTGGATTTGTAACACCCCAAAAATGTGTAATTTATTTATTGTGTCTTTAAATATTTTAGTTTGAAAAAAAATATAACTTTAGTTGACTAAGTTAAGTAGAATGACTCTTGTGTAGAAGGGATGAAAGTTGTGCCTAAATAAATAATAAATGAAACTATAGGGGCTGAAAGTGTATAACTGAATGAAAGTTTAATAACAAAAACAAGAGTGCAATGTGTGTGTCTATATCGTACGAGAGAGAGGGAGAGAAGGATAAAACATTCTCCTTCAACAACAACAAGAAATTCAACAAATCAAAGAGGTTCTAGGGCTGAATTTGAATGCATTTATTGAGATTCTTGATCATCTAAGTGTTTCTAACAAAATGTAAGTTGAATTTGATGATTTGATGATCTTTCATGAAGTAGGTTGTAATCAATCCATGAAATTATATGGAAATAAGCTTGAATATTGGTTGGAATTATCATGTAGGAGATGAATTATGCTTGATTTTGATTATCTTGATGATTTGAAACAAAACCCACTTGTAGTGGTAGGATAATGAAGTATGATGATCATGTAGGTGTAAAATTAGTGTAATGTTGATGTATGAATACATATGTAGTAAAATATTTGATAAATGAATTTGATATATAATGAATGTCATGTGAGCTTAGTTGATTTGATGATCCAAGATATGAATTAGTAGGAATGTGAATAGAATACTTGTACATTATGCTTTGCTAGTGGTATGCACACCAAGTGTTTGATGAAATGCCTTGAATAAAGATTTCTATATGACAAAGATGATCTCATGTGAACATGATTCTAAATGGTTAAAATTGGTAAAATGATAGTTAGTTAACTAGATTATGTTAAGAAAAGAATGGAATGAAGGCATGAGATTGAAGTATGTTGATTTTAAAAATTGTAGGAGTGAAAGAGGAAGACACGAACCATTCCAGGTCACAAGTGAAGCACGACAAAGGTAAGTTCTTATACTTACAAATACTAGTAGTTTAAAATGTTTATGCTAAGTATAAAAATTTGTATTGTGTTAAATGAAATTACATGGAAGTTAAAGAGGAAGACACGAACCATTCCAGGTCACAAGTGAAGCACGACAAAGGTAAGTTCTTATACTTACAAATACTAGTAGTTTAAAATGTTTATGCTAAGTATAAAAATTTGTATTGTGTTAAATGAAATTACATGGAAGTTCGATTCATGCATACGGGTCGAATAAGTAAGAATGACATATGTATGATTTGGGAACTGGTGTCGAACCAGATATAGAAGATTGAAGGGCTTCGACATCTAGACCTGTTAGAAAGCTTGATTGAATGAATGTTAATGAATGGATTATTATCACGTTCGATGGAAGGTTTGAATTCTATGCTAGTTAATTATGATATAACTAAATTGTTCGGTAAGGTTGTAGGTAAATCGTAGTGTTAGGTGGCGCCAAGCTTTGAACGAACACATCACCCGCATATCACCTTTCCGTGTTTTCATGTTCAAATGGGTCAAAACATTTTGTAGTTATGTTTAAGTTTAGTCGTACGCTTGTAAAATTGTGTTTAAAACTTATCATGTTAGTATGTAATCTACTAGTAAAACTATGTTTCGTTTGTAAATGTTGGGTTTCTACAAGTTAAGGAATGGAAAAAACTTTTGTTAAATGTTCGTACGCGTTTAATATGGGGTTTTCGATTCGCGTATGAATTGGTGTCTCATAAATGAATAAGAGTTAAAGAATATAAAAAGTTTAGATAAAAATATATAAATGTACGAAAACTTTAACAAACAACATTACCAAATAAACATGAACATGTATAAATAAACAAATATTTACGAACACATTACAGACGTTTACGAGCACAGTTAAACAGACGAGACCTCTCTTTGTGTTCGTTCATTTAACTAATCGAACGAAATTTCTTGTTCATGTTCGTTGTTTATTAGACAAACGGACGTAAACGAACTTCCCGTCAAACGATATCCTAAATGTTTATACGGAAAAAAACAAAAAAAACTAGATATAGGATGTGACACCCTGATTTTCGGTGTGTCAGGACGGTGGATTTACGCGTGACGATTGATAACAGTTTCACAATCTGGCAGCGGAAGATAGGATGATAAAATATTAAGCATAAAAGCTTAAAATATATTAAATAAAATTTATAACAAGTTGTTCGGCACAAAAATCCCACAAGGTAGGATCAAATAAAATAGACTTCAGACATCATAGGTCTTTAGACACGCAGTGACAAATATACTATCAAGATTCGTTACCTGTGGTCAATCTTTCCAAAATACGTAAGTTTTCACTGGTAAATACTAATAACCGTCTATTTTTGAAAAATCATTTCGAATCTCATTTGATATATATTTTGAAAATCTGTAGGTAATCATTTAGTATTTCTTGGGATAGATTTTCTTATCACCAGGTTTACATGTTTGTCAATACGGTCCGAGACCAGAAATCTATGTCAGTACTTGGTCAATGTACACACCATCTTTAGTATTTGCGTCTGTCAGGTGTATGCCTACCCCTGTGCTTATTTTATATAGCAATTACAATTTAATGAGTCGGGATGCCCAGACACCGTGCCATTAACCTGTAAGGGACCTCCAGAATGTGAAAATTCACATTTTGTATTTTTAGTCCCTCAACTTATTTCAACCCTTATTTTTATTAACTTTTTCCCTCTCCTTCCACATATTAGAATTATTCGGAGAGTTTTCGGACACGTGTCACTCTAGGATTTGATGAAATATTCGGGTTGTTACATCCTCATCCAGTTAAAAGAAATTCCGTCCTCGAGATTTATTATTCGAATGGAAGGGGGTATTTCTATCTCATGTTTGATTCAACCTCCCATGTGTATTCAGTCATGTAATTGTAATCTTTGTGTATATTCAGTCATGTAATTGCAATCTTTGTGCCTTGAGCTTAATGAAATAACATAGTTGCAGCCCGTGGACATAGGTCCCCCACTGGGACCGAACCATGTAAAATTCTTGTGTCGTGATTTATTATTTTCTGTTCATAATATTCGTTTTTTCATGTGTGTTTGTTCCGTTGCGCCGCTTGATATTCCGAGCGAGCATTGAGCGAACTTCGAGCGATTTTAACAACTGTGTCGCACGATTAAATTTGCAAAGAGAGAGATAGTGACAATGTTGGGTCTCAAGTTTTTATGTCTTTACAACATGTGCATTTCATGGCATAATATTTTTCTTACAAATAACTTTTAGATTTGGTGTTAAGTTTTTTATTGGCCTCATTAGGCGGTACATATAGATATATTTGTAAATTTGTATATAGTTGACCAAAATCTAATAGAGTGGTATGTATGAAACTATAAATTTAATTTATATTTACGTATATATGTATGTGTGTATATATATATGTATAAATTATATATGTGTATATATGCGTATATACGTGTTTATATATTTATGTCACAATGTAGGATCGGTTTTGACACCGTACGATTGCGTAACGAACGTTCGACGTGCGGAATCCGTGAACGTGCGTGACCGAACACACAAGAACGTACAAATAACGTGATTCTATTGATATGATGTCGTGTACAAAGCCATGAATCACGTTGAGAGACTTTCTCTCTCTAGACTTTCTCTCTCTAGGATTAGATCTCTAAATCTCCAAATGAGCCAAAAGTCTTAAACTTTACAACTAAAGCTCCTATTTATAGCTCTTGGAATTAATGAGACTTCTCATTAATTACCAAAATGCCACCTTGCTATTTCTAACTAGATATAACAATATAAGCTTGATTCTTCGGTTTCTGCTACAGACTAGATTGACGAAGGCGATAGACAGATAATGCACTAACAGACTCCCCCTTGGATATTGCCATAGTCAATCTCGTAGCGTCCTGTCTTTCTCTCTTTCGAACAGAATCCCCGTGGATCTGTCTACGAGCTTCCGTTGCTCCCCCTCTCGGTAGACTCTTTCTTCAGGCTCCCCCTTTCGTCAAGCTTCCGTGCTTTTGGGATCGACACTTGGATTTCCGTATACAAGCTCCTCCAAAAAAATTATCTGGCTTTTTGAATCCACGCTTCCTCTTGCGTTGAGCTTGTCTTCAGACTCCCCTTTAGAATCAGCTGTCGGGATCGTAGTCTGGCTTTCATAAATTCACAATTTCAGGATCAATTCCTGGCTCTATTCTGTATCTGCTCAGGATTTGAAACCTGGTTAACCTGCACATCCTCTACCTCAACATAAGTTTTACAAATTTATAACACTGTGATTTAAGAAACTTACTGGTAGAAATCATTAATTCATCAATCTGTATAGTTACATCAAGTTCAAACGAATGACCTTGATTAACTAACCACACAATCTTTCAAAACATTTGTATATGACATTCAAACTTTTCAACATATTCTCCCAACCCAATTCATCATGTTTAGCACTTGGAATTTTGAATATCAGCTCTTCAACATCAGTTGTCGAAAATCTTTTTGGCTTTTTCAAAAGATTTATGCTAAAACACATTAAAATCTTTTTGGATTTTGATTTTAAAGAAATACAGTAAAGAAATATATACAAACAATATTTTTGTGAGTTTGTGTAAGAGGATCATATCAGTTTATAAGGCAAATCACTAGCACCGTTAAGCTTTTGACATTTTAAGTTCTAAACGATTCACATAGATTGACGATGTAGTTGTCCTCTTAAACTCAATCTAAAAACTTTCGAAATGCTTACCGATACGTTAAGGTATATTAATTTTGCACTAAATTCTTATGGACCCCACGATCTCAGCATATCCCCTCATCATGCAATACACTAACTTAAGTAATGCCTTTAAACTTTCATCAACTGTGATATGTGCGAAAATAACGCAGAATGTTTAAACATTAACAATCAGGTCGATACTTCCGTATACGCAGAGAAAGTCCAATGTTTAAACAAAATAAGAAAATAAAAACAAGTTGAAGTTGTTTAGGCTTTAACCACCAGGTCGATACTTCCGTATACGCAGAGGTGATCCAAAGCTTAAATGAAACACCAAGAAAAATAAAGCAGAACGTTTAGGCACTAACATCCAGGTCGATACTCACGTATACGTAGAGGATGTCCAATGCTTAAACAAAATAAAGAAATAAAACAAGTTTAAATCTTTGCAAAATAAAATGCACAATCACAGCGACTTTTTCAGCAAGTTGTGAAAGTTCACAGACTTAACCGGTTTTTATGTCTTTCGACATTCAGCGATTACTGAGTAGGTACACAATCACGAAGGACAAAACTAAGTACTATGCTTTCGACCATGTTTCCCACTAGAACTAGGCTTTTTCATTTAAGTTTGTATCGTTATCGCAAATCTACTAGTCTAGCTGAGCCTATCGTCACATCATTAGTGAGACCGTTTATCACATTTGACATTACATTTCTTTAGCATGCTGTGATAGTCCACTGATTTACTATCATTTCCTCTTATTCACAACCAAACTCATTTTTGATTTTTCAATGTTTTTTACATTTTCAAATTTTCTAATTTTTTTAAAATTTTTCTCCCCCTAAAATCAAAATATGTTTCAATTTTGATTTTCTAGGAAAATTTGAAACAAACTGTACAAATAAAATGACAAACTGATATCAAATCACTTCAATTCGCCATTCACCTGGCATAAACAATCAGAACTCCCCCTGTCAACAAACTATTTTCCCATTATGATTTTAAAACACTTAAGTTTGTTTTAATCAAATGGTTTTTTCGGAAAATTAGTTTGTTTAACAATCCATTTGTAGGTTCGGGGTCACTTCATCACATTGTTTTCTTCATACACATGACAGATTTTACAATTTCAGTTTTAAAACTCAAACATCACTTGTAGAAAATAAAGTACAACTTAATGTCCCTGATTTACCACATGTAAGGCGAAAAATCACCAGAGTGAAATTTCTCAAGAAATGTGCCGATTCATGTTCCACGCTTACCAACCTGGGAACTCCGGCAAGTCAGGTTTTTCTATTTGAAAAGATTCACCCAAGCCTGACCAGCCTTGGGTGATTTTGAATTCTTGTTCAACAATGATGGAAAATTTGCATCATCCATTGTTAAACCCGAATTCTCAGATTTTACCTCAACAACGGGCTCTTCTGGCTTTGACGAACCAGAATCATTGCCTGAATGTGGCTTGTCTGACTTTGAAACGTCAGATTCATCGCCGACAACTTTCTTTTTCTCCTTTTTCTCTTTTGTCCTCAGATTTGCATCTGAAGAATTCAATTTACTTGGCTTTGCAGTCGAGTGAGTTGATTTATCAGAACTTTTATTCAATCTGTCCGGTGAACCCGAGAACAAAATCTTCTCCAGATACTCTCTCGCCTTCTTCCTTTTCTTTTGCAGTCTGTCTTTCTGCCCCTGTGAAAGTTTAACTTTCTTTTCTTGAATTTTCTGATCTTGAACTTTAGGTTTTAGAACCTTCTGTTCATGGGGCTTGACGTTGATTGGCTTCTTTGTCAATTTCTGAGAATTAACCCTCAATCTTTCATTTAATCTCCTTGGGCAATCTCTGGCAATATGACCTCTGATTTGACAATTATAGCATCTTCTTGTCTCATAACTCCAATTCTGGCAGTTAACAGCAATGTGTCCTCTCACACCACAGGTGTAGCACACTCTGTTATCGTACCATTCACCACTTTCACACCATATGCTTAGATCATAACATTGCCTGGCTTTGTGGTAATCATCACTCTTCTTGAAAACTGGTTTTGGCTTTGAAGCACTGTGGTCAAACCTGCACCACTTATTACCAACATTTTGTGAGTTTTCATTTTTAAATTTTTGTGATTTTTTATAATGATTGGATGATTTATCTGATGAGCTTTTATTTTATTTTTGAAAATTTTTTGATTTATTATCTTTTTGTTTCTGTTCTACATTCTTCTTTACAGGTTTTTGCATTGAGCATTCACCTTTCTCAGTAGAATGTAAAACAGTATTTTTAAACATTTCATTTTATTTCAAAAATGTTTTTCTTTTTTCTTCTTTTTCTTTTTCATCATCAGATTTATCATCACAATCTTCAATTTTGACTTTGTCAAAATTTGTGACATTGTCACTTATTGGAACAGAAATGATCGGTTTTGGACAGGGAAAATTCAAACTATCTGATAAAGTCACAAAACCTTTCAACTTCTTTTCAAGTTCATCAATCATGTTTCTTGAATTTTCAGCTCCGTTTTCAAGCTGAGATATTCTTTCAAGATGAGACTTGATTGATTTTTCATTCACAATTTTGTTCTCTTCAAGAACAGATTTTTCATTTTCCAAAACTCTTATCTGATCTTGAAATTCTGTTTCCTTTTCTTTTAAAACTTTATTTTCTAATTTGATCCAAGAAACATTTTCATTTTCACTTTTAATTTTTTCAAAATCTTTATTTTCTAATGTCAAGCTCTCAATATTTTTCAAAAGTTTGTCATTTTCAGATTTTAGTTTTTCACAGTTCAAGCGCAACTCCAGAATCTGTTCATCATCAGCTTTCTTCTCAATCTTCAAAGTTTTGTTTTCCAATGTCAAACTCTCCACATCCTTTAAGAGTTTCACATTTTCTGCTTCTGATTTTTCGCATTTCGAGCATTTTTCATTCATCTTTCCAACATCAACTTCTTTCTTTGTTTCCATCTTGTATGTTCCTGCACAGAAAATTTTAACAAATATTTTCATCAATATAACAACCCCTCTTAATATCATATCTCATATCATTTTTTGCTGCAAGACACACAGTGATTCGTTTTCTCATTTCAATGATTACATCCAAATCTATCTTTTTTGATTCTTTTTTTATTTCATCCAATAACTTCCTTTTACTTGAATCTTCATAAAGCCTATGATTTGTAATTGTATTGATGAAACTTCTTAAATCATAGTGTGATAAACTAGAATTCCGTTTTTGGTTATTCACGAATTTATCCCATTCCAAAGGTAAAGCATCAACAAATTTTGAAATTCTTTCATCATTTGAATGATATATCTTATGTTTTTCTAACTTGATGATTAGCTCATAAAACCTTTCTTTCAACATCTCCACTGATTCATTCTTCATACATAAATTTTTTTTGAATCTTTTAACATAAACATCCTTACCATATCTCATCTCACACCAAGATTCACAAGACCAATTATTTAAATTTTCAAGATTCTTGTTTTCTTGTTCATCAAACATTTTTAACCAAATGTTAAACAATCTGATTTTTACTCAATTAAATCTATTTATCCTCAAATTTCATTAAGCCAACAACAACAATTTACCACACTATATGATTGGGCCAACAACATGACCGACAAATGAATTTAACGCACTTCAAATGTTATTGGGCAGATAAGCTTTATTGGGTCGGTTATAGGATCAAACAACTAAGCACAATTAAGCCGAAAATTTAATTTACTCTGATTGGGCCTTTCAATTTACTCATTACCTTTTCACATGCACAGTTATTGATTTTTGCAAAATGGTGGCCGGCAATTATATATTCAAGATGATATCATTGGACCTTAAACTGATAGTGGCTGACAACTTCTTTTTACTCAATTCAATTGTAAGATCGATTTGTTTGTCAAGTAGTCTTTGAGTTAATGGCCAACAACCTTACATCAACAACACCTTTGTTAATTCTAATTGGACCAACACTTGCACTATACCGACAATTCACATGCAACTTTAAATGTTCAAACAAAATGATGACTGTCTGAGCGATATCAGACAATAATGTGTTTCAGGCGAAATCAGGTGTGATGTCTTATGAGCGAAACCACTTAGTGTTCACAAAAGCGAAACCAGTCACAGACCAAATGAGCGAAACCACTAGATGGACGTAAGAGCGAAACCACTCAATAACGAAAAAGCGAAACCTCAAAATATGTCACTATGAGCGAACCCTATGAGCGAAACCAGATGTTTTGACGCGAAAAAGGACCGAAAAACTCAATTTTTTCCTAAACGGCTAGGAGTTTGAATCTGAAATTTGGTAGGGTTGTAAATCAAATGTTTTCGCACAACATATCAAAAAATCAGCCGATTTGGACCGTAAAAACCCGTTCAATTTTACGTTTTTCAGTGAAAATCGTGATAAAAGTGAAAAAGATGAAGAAATAGATGAAATTCAGATCTGAAAACGCTGAAATCTGATACGAATCAATGTGTTTGATCAGTGCAATCGAGCTCCTAGCTCTGATACCACTTGTAGGATCGGTTTTGACACCGTACGATTGCGTAACGAACGTTCGACGTGCGGAATCCGTGAACGTGCGTGACCGAACACACAAGAACGTACAAATAACGTGATTCTATTGATATGATGTCATGTACAAAGCCGTGAATCATGTGGAGAGACTTTCTCTCTCTAGAGTTTCTCTCTCTAGGATTAGATCTCTAAATCTCCAAATGAGCCAAAAGTCTTAAACTTTACAACTAAAGCTCCTATTTATAGCTCTTGGAATTAATGAGACTTCTCATTAATTACCAAAATGCCACCTTGCTATTTCTAACTAGATATAACAATATAAGCTTGATTCTTCGGTTTCTGCTACAGACTAGATTGACGAAGGCGATAGACAGATAATGCACTAACACACAATATGTGTATATGTTTATGCATATGTGTCTATATACTAATAAAAAATAATAATTCGAGCCGAACCGATTCGAGCAGACCATCGAACCGAGTGTAGTGGCTTGTTTACAACCGAGCCTCATATCGAACGGACATTTTCCAAACAATTTCTGAGCGAGCGTCGAACGAGCGACGAGCGGTTTGAACGATCCTGAGTTTAGCCCACCCCTAAAATATTATAAAAAAATAATTTCATTAATTAAAAAAAAGTTTTAACACGCGATTTATTATATTATATTATATTATATTATAATGCATATAAAATTGAACATAATTCAACTCGTAGATCAGCCCATATAAAAAATGAGAAATAAAGATAAAAAAGTTGGTTTTTTTCTTTTGTTAATTTAGGGACAAATGAGACATTCGTTAAACGACTATTTTAAACTCGCAGCAAGGAGAATTCAAACCGCACTAATTCCACTCTCGGATTCCTCTACAACCATTTCTTTTTGTATTAGGTAAACATTATCTTGATCATCATAATATTAATATATAACTTCTTCGATCTCCACACAACTTAATAAACCAAGAATAAAATTGCTCTAAACTGATTCCACAATGGATCAAAGTCATGAACAAATGAACTCTAAACACACCATTGAACCTCATGTACTTATATTCCCCATACCATTTCAAGTCCCGGTTAACTGTTTCCTTAAGTTAGCCGAGCTCCTAGGTCTTTCGGGCATCCGTGTCACCTTCCTCAACACCGAACACATCCACCGCCCTCTCCTCCGCCACACCCAGGTCCTGTCCCGGTTCAGCGCTACCCCAACTTCAAATTCGAGACAATTCCTGATGGGGTTGAGCATGAAAAACCTGTCTCCGGAGACCGCTTCATGGAGGTCATGGCTGCAGTAGATGAGGTGAGTAAGCCTCTTTTTCGGGAGATGATTCTTAAAGTCAGCCACTTAATGGAAGAATATACAATTGTTACCGGACAGCAAATTTTCAATAGTTTTTCCCCACTTGAACTGCCCACATGGCCACATGCATATTTATTATTAGATAAATATTGTCTTGTTCATCTCAGGAATATCAATATATAAGCTCTTCGATCTCCATACAACTCCATAACACAAGAATCAAACAGGTCCAAATCCATACAAAAATGGATCAACAAAACAACACTCTCGAACCTCATGTACTGATGTTCCCCATACCATTTCAAGGTCCAGTTAACTGCTTTCTCAAGCTAGCTGAGCTCCTATGTCTTTCTGGCATCCATGTCACCTTCCTCAACACCGAACACATCCACCGCCCTCTCCTCCGCCACACCCAGGTGCTGTCCCGGTTCAGCCGCTACCCCAACTTCAAATTCGAGACTATTCCTGATGGGGTTGAGCATGAAAAACCTGTCTCAGTAGACCGGTTCTTGGAGGTGATGGCTGGTGTGGATGCGGTCACGAAACCTCTATTCCGGGAGACGATGGTTTCGGGTAAGTTTAGTTGGAAATCGGAAAGGCCAGTGACTGTGATGATACCGGATGCTTACTTCAGTTTTGCGGTGGATGTAGCGAAAGAGGCGTCGGTTCCGGTGATTTGCTTCGAGACCGTGAGTCCATGCTGCTTGTGGACTTCGTTCTTGAATCTTCCTACTCTTATTGAAGCTGGAGATGTCCCCTTCAAAGGTTGGTTTTCTTCCTGTTCAACATTACTTTGAATAATATCAAGTTTTTGATGAATAATTGATGATTGTTGAGTTTACAAAAGTAAAATAATGTTATTACAAGCTTTTGAATCCTGCAAAATGTTAATTAGCAAAACACCAAAAGTTGTATAAAGAATTTCCAAATTGTTTTTGTGACTTCTTTTTGATGGTTTAATCCCGATGTGAATGTGACAAAAGAAAGAGTCGGGGTGGCTGGATTAGGTCATGATTTATCTGAGTTAATTGCCCAGATGGTGTTTGTGGTTTTTTATTTTTCACTTTTAGTCTACAACTTTATAAAATAGCAGGTATGCTCCCTGTGTTTTGATCGTTTGTTACTCTAATAGTCCCTTGAATAGATGTCGGTTAATTTCAATGTTTTCAGGACCGGACCGGAGGTCGACCCGGTCGCCTTACGGGGTCAAAGGTCGGACCGGTCCGACCGGTTCAACCGGAATTAAGACCCGGATTACGTCATAAATTATATAAAAATATATAAATATAGAGATCACCTATAAAATTATAAATTAGACATAAAATATATTAAAAAAATACATACATGTTAATCAAACCAATATTTTTATTTTTCTCTATCTTAATCACCTACACACATTCTAGTTTAAATTAAACAGAAACATTTTGAATTTGAAACAATATATTACATTAAATTAATTAAATAATTAACACTACTATTTAAAAGAAATAAAATCTAGATGTTTTAAATTTTAAATAAAATCACAAATGGTAAAGTATTTAAGACATAATTCACTCACTGTAACAAACTGAAAAGCCTGTCACTCTTGAAACATGTGAAGTTTTCTATTCACTCAAAAAGAGAGAAACAATTTCAAAGTAAAAAAAAGAAAACGGAGATAAAACAAATATAATAGGATAACCCATCTTCTTCCCCACATTTGTTTTACCCCATTCTTGAAGAGCTCTGTTTTGTGATCTCCTTCTATTGTTTCTTCTATTGTTTCTGTTCTCTAACTCTTATCTCCTCTCTTCTAACCACAAAAATGGTGGTCAACTATACAAACATAACTCACAAATCCATGAAGAAATGAATGTAGAGGATGTTAGACCGTGGGGTATGATGAGGCGAGGGTTGGACTTGGGTTGGGGCATTAGTTGACACGTGGCTTGGGTGGCAGACATGGGCTAAACCCACATTCAACACGGTATGGTGGGGCGGGGGTTTGGGGCGTGGGTTTAGTGGGCTTCGCTGGGCTGATCCGCTGGGCTATTTGAATATTATTTAAAACAAAAAAATTAATTTTTTAATATTTTTAAATAAAGAAAATTAAAAAAAAATTCCTAACTTTTATATTTGTTTTTTATCTCTTCTCTCAACGCCAAGACTAGTTGTAACTCGTCACCCTGTAGGTGATCAATGGGCTGTGATATAAATTTCAAATCATCCCGTTTTTGTTTCTGGGCATCTCTAGCGGCATCTCTAGCTTTTTTGCTCCTTCGTATTTCGGCCATTTGTTGTTGGAATACGTTGAATGTATCCAACTTGCATGAAATGTTATCCAGCTGCTCACTGTATATTCCCCTACTCGAGCCCGAACTCCAAGCTGAAGGCGATGCCGTACCAGATCTTGATTTTTGAGCACGCCTTCTTGAGGCATTTCTTCCATACTCAGGCCGGTTTGGGCTTGGCGAATCATCCAAAAGGTCCTCAAACTCTTGATCTCGTGCATCAAAATGGGCTTGGGACGAGGCCCTTGACCTTTTGGAAGAAGAGTTAGTTTCGCCACCAATGGGGATATTCGCCCACTTTGGATGAAACTTACAAATCTCCCAACAATGCATGAAACGGAAGTCGGTCCCCACATTTGATTTGAATGTGCACACTGCATTTGTCAAAATGTCGGTTTCGGTTTCACCACTTTTTGGGTTTTGCTTTGCTTTATTTAAAAAACCACTATGTTTTGTAAGTTGGGTGCTTATCTCGCTCCACTTTGAGGATAAGCTATCGTTTTCACGATAAGCCTCCCTTCCCATTTCTTCATGGAATAATCTACTAACCGATTCCCACAGGGCGGTTCGATGTTGCGAATTTCCTATTTTAATAAAACCAAAATTTAATATATTACAAAGTTATATAAAAAATAACCATTAATAAAAACAAATGTTAAGAATACCTAAAGTTGAATGTTGAGATTGTTGACACCAAGCCCTCGCCAATGCAACTTCTTCAGCAACGACCCATTTTTGTTGTTTTCGTTTGACGGTTTCAACTACTTTATCCGCCTCGGTTTTTTTCTTATGACTTCTCTTTTTGATGGGTTTCGATACGGAAGGACCATCATTGGGTGGTTGACTTTCGGGAACGGTTTCGTTTTGTGTAAGGTCGATGGAGGTAGGTGAAAGGTTGATGGGCGATTGTGTAAACAGGGTAGGTATCGAATCATCGGAGTGTGGGAAGATAGTAAACAAACGATTCCCAAGAAGCGATGCGTAACTCGCTTCATGGGGCAAAGAAGAGTGTATGAAAAATTGACGAGACATTAGACGATTGGGTGATGGGCTAGGATTATTTTCTTGGAATGCATACGAGTTGTTCGGGTCAAAAGGACGGTTATAAGGATGCATTTTTTCGTTTTGTAGAAGGAGAATTGAAGATGATTTTATAGAAGATGTGGTTGAATGTGGTAAAAAAATGGAAGAAAAATGTGAGTTTTTATAGTGAAAAATTAATTTTTTTTAACATAGCCGTTGGCCAACGGCTAGCCCAATGGCTATTTTCTTTTGGCCATACATAGCCCGCCATGTCAGTTCGCTTCCCCCGCCCCAAGCCCGGCTTGAAACCCAAGCCCCAAGGGCCACGCCACGCCCCAACCCAAGCCCACCCGGGGTGGTGCCTTGGGCGTTTTCCCCCAACCCACGCCCCAACCCAAGCCCCATACCCCATGGCCTTACAGGTTAGAAAAAAAAAGTGAAACAGAACCGGTCTGACCACTCCGGCCGAACCGTCGGCAACCGGCCAAACCGCCGGCCCGCTGCAAAAATGGTCTGAACATGTGAACCGGTATCACTAGCGGTTCCCGGCCCGACCGGTCCGACCGGCTGGTCCGGTCCGTGTTTAAGAACATTGGTTAATTTGCTGAGTTAAGTTAGTGTTAAATTACTAAATTACTCTTACTTCTAATAATAATAATAAATAAAACATATAAAATGTGGTTAACGATTTAAATTTCTAGTGGGCTCCACCATTATTTTTAATTATAATAATTAACTTACCCCACCATACCCCCATCCTCCTCTTCTTCTTCACAAAACATTGAAAACAACACCATCATCCTATTCATCAACCTCCAAGTTAATAACTTCTTCACCTACCATTACCACCCACCACCCTCACCATTACCAATTTGTTTTAACACCCACCATTACCACCCACCACCCTCACCCATCACCTGGTACCACCCTTTACCCACCCACCTAGTGGCGGACCAAGAATTTTTTTTTTTCAATAGGGTTCATTTTTTTCGGCGTTTAAATTTTTCGGGTCGGTCCTCGTTCGGGTCGGGTCATAGCGAGATTTGAACTACATTTAGAAAAAAAAAACAGGATAAACAAGCTATTCAAGGATTGAACTCATGACCTCTTGTTAGTATAGAGAGAGATTTACCACTATACAAGGATTTCATTTTTTTTTTCTATGGTGTCCACCTAATTGTATATGTGGGATTCTTATACAATTTAATATACCGAACCTACTAATTTTTTTTTTTTAAATTGTGGTTCGGGGACCCCAACCCACTCTATGTGAGTCCCCCCTACTCCCACCACAACAACCACCGTATCCCATCACCACCTTCACCAACCAATAACCACAACCGTCACCTACAATAACCCCACCAGCATCACCTGCCACAACCCCCATCATCGTCACCTACCAACCAACCACCACCGTCACCTAGCATGACCGCCACTACCGTCACATACCATAACCACCATCACCGTCACAAACCACAACCCCCGCCACCGTCACCTACCAATCAACCACCACCTTTCACCCACCACAATATTCGTCACCTACCACAACCCTTACACCGTCACCTACCAACAGCCACCATCCTCCACCTACCATTACCAACCACCAGTGGCGGACTCAGAAATTTTTCCATGGGGGTGCGGATTATTTTTAAAAATTTTAGGCCACCTAGATATATAAATAAAAAATTTGGTTCGGGTCAGGTCGTGTCATGTAAAACCAAAAAACATCAAACTAAAATTTATAACAATTTAAAAAATTTAGGCCACCTAGATATATTCCTTAATTTTCAAGTTTTAAATTTCAACTTTTCAAAACCTATACTAGAATCATATAATCAATAAGAGATTAAGAGACAACAAACCCATCCTATAAAGACTAGAACAACCCCAAATTACCTTAAAACACATAAAAGTTTAAACTTTTTTAACCCATCCTATTATCTCATGAGTCTTGAACAAAATCACATAAACATCAAAATAACAAAAAAAACAAAACATGTACCTGTTCGTGGCCGGAATTACGTTGTTTGTGGCCGGAATTTTGCAGTCGCCATTGGGGTTGGGGGTGTCGCAGGTCGCTGGCAGTGAGGTGAGGCAGAGGGAGGGCGAGCGTCGCACAAAGTTGGCAGTCGATTGAGTTTTTTTGTAAACTTGACTGATTTTGTTTAATTAAAGATGTATTTAGGTTGGGCTTGAATTTTATTAGCTTATTGGGCTTGATGAAATGAATTCAAGTTTTATTAAAGGGGTTAGTGGGCTAACTTGTTTACATAATTGGGTCGGGTTTTAATCTGTGTTCACAATTTTTTTATATAAATTCCCAACATTTTTTTCTAAGGGGTGCGGACGAAAATTTCCAAGGGATGCGGTCGGGATTTTTCGCAAAAGATACCACTAAAACTTTTTTTTTTCAAGCGGTGCGGCCACCCACCTACATTATAGGGTAGGTCCGCCCCTACCAACCACCATCGGGTTTTACTTTAAATTTCTCAAATTAAAGCAAGCTAAACACGACCAACATCTCGAAACCATCTAGGTTTTATCATGTTTAACTTTTCATACCAACAATTCTCAAAAACATGATATGTCAGCATATAATAATTTGTAATCCAAAGAAATGGATTTGGTTTGTAGGTGGGTTTGGGTGGAGAAGGATGAAGAGGTGGGTCGTGGTGAGAAGAAGGAAGGGTGGACCCCACTTAGGGGCTGTTTGGCTAAGCTTATTTTTTTGACTTATTTACTTATTTGCTTTTTGAAAAGTTAAAAGGTGTTTGGGTTAGCTTATTATGTGAGAGGAATAAGTAAATAAGTCATTCCATTATGACTTATTTGCTTTTCAAATAAGCAAATAAGTAAATAAGTCAAAAAAATAAGCTTAACCAAACAGCCCCTTAATAATTTAATTTTATTTCTTTTAATTTGTGGTGAGGCATACTTGAAATTTAAATAATTAATCAGATTTTTTTTATTATTATTAGAAGTAGGGGTAATTTAGTAAGTTAACACTAACTTAACTGAGCTAACTAACTGACATCTATCCATTCAGGGGATTATCCGAGTAACAAACGATCAAACCACAAGGATCATACCTGCTATTTTAGAAAGTTGGGGACTAAAGGTGAAAAAATGAAAACCACAAGGACCATCCGAGCAATTAACTCTAATTTATCTAGCAAGTTTAATTTATAAGACAGAGTCAAAGTCAAGGAAAATGACAAAAATAAACATTGATCATAGAAATAAGGCTTTCACTATTCAAACACCTTTACATCCTATTATTGCATCATTTTTCACTCTATCTCTCTTTATATGTAGAAAGAGATAGAAATGAGAGATGTGTGAATATTCACTCCCTAAAATAAACATGTAAAGTGTCTAAATTTAGGGAACGTATGAAAATTTGTTTATTTCAAAACGTGACACTTGTCCCAAACGTCTAAAAAATAAACGCTTAAATTATAGTACACCCACCCTAAGATCCACTAGAAAAGAGTCATTTGTCTAAAGGGTCTACATATATTTTATGCGTTCTTTATTTTAGGACTCTACAAATTGTATTAGAGGAAGAGTCTATGGATTCTATGGGTTTGACTGAAGTATCTATATATATAGCAATTTCCTCTTTTATTTTCCCCCATGATTTTTGAATTTGAATACTTATTCATACAATAATATTTTATTTAAAGAAAATTACATCAAATTAAAGATCATTTTTTTTAATTTGATGTAATTTAAAAATATATATAGATTATCGTATGAAAAAAGTTATACATCTTTAAAAATCATGGGGGAAAATGAAAAAGGAAAAGGCTATAAAGACTCTTCATCCATCTGAAGTCTCTACGTATACAACGTATATTTTGGTGAATTTCCCTCACTTAATTAGATCGTTTTGTTTATTTATTAATTTTGAATTTTGATATTTGAAACAACAATGGCGTATTTGATTAGAATAGGATGCTTGGCTTTCTAAGTTAAGGGTAGCTTATAAATAGATGGGTTATGTATACATTTATTTTCTTGAGTTTTGAGCTAACAAAACCAGAAAAGGTGTTGTGGGTAAAAAATAAAAAGTCCTCCCCACAAAAATTCTCAGTGTTTGTGTTTTGCAATCGGATCTGCTGGTTAAATTTCAACAATTGGAATCAGAGCTTAAGGTGAAAACTATCAAGAAGAACCAAGGATAGGGGAGAATAACCCGTCGAACCACAGCCAATCTGTTGTTTTGCGAAGAACAATCTAACTTCTAGACCATTATTAATATTGTCGTATTAAACTTGAGTTACAACATATTAAAAACTCAAAAATTATTAATATTTCGTAACAAATGTACTTGTCAAGTTCATAAACTAACAATATATGGTTTTTATTTGTTTATTATTTACCAATTATGTTCATTCCTCATGAAATGATTTAGACGAGTTGATAACAAGCATTCCAGGAACAGAACAAATTATTCGACGAAGGGACCTTGCTAGTGAGTGTCGTTCCACAGACATGTCGAGCCTGTCGATTGAACTCATCGTCAAAGAAGCTCATGCGGTTCCTCAAGCTCAAGGTCTCATACTCAATACATTTGAAGAGTTGGATAGTCTAATACTCAAACACATGCGAAAACTTTGTCCAAATATTTACACCATAGGCCCACTACACACTCTTCACAAAGCTCAACTTACGGCTAACACAAACCCATTGCAAGAAAACAACTTCTCTAACAGTGTTTGGAAGGAAGATAGAACCTGCATCTCGTGGCTCGATGAACACGATCCAAAAACCGTTCTTTATATTAGCATCGGGAGTCTTGCGACCATGACCGTTGACCAACTGGTTGAAATATGGTATGGTGTGATTAATAGTGGAACACCCTTTTTGTGGGTGAGACGTCCTGGGTCGATCATTGGTGGGTATGACGAGTCTCAGGTTCCAGATGAGCTACTAGCACGTACAAAAGAAATCGGGTGTATAGTAGAATGGGCCCCACAAGAAGACGTACTTGCACATCCGGCCATTGGTGGGTTTCTGACACATAGCGGATGGAACTCGACTATGGAGAGTATGGCCCAAGGTGTCCCCATGGTTTGTTGGCCAAACTTTGTGGACCAACAAGTGAATAGTCGATTTGTGGAAGAGGTATGGAAAGTGGGAGTAGACATAAAAGATACATGTGATCGGTTGCGAGTTGAAAAGGCAGTTAGGGATATTATGGACTCGAAACATAATGTATATACACAATCTGTTAATACTTGGGCAAATTTGGCTAAAGAGTCGATAACTAAGACGGGGTCGTCATCTATTCATTTGGCTCGGTTGATTGATGATATTTTGGCAATGAGCTTGACCAGACCCTAAAGTATAGATGTGGACTCATCGCTTATGTACTGGAATTGTGTTTGTGAGACTACGCTTGCGTTAGATTGCTTATAAAGTGCTTAAATAAGTTATCTAAACAATGAAGCACTTGTGAAATAAATTTATCATTAAACAACTTTTTATAGAAATTAAATGTTTGTATACAAACACTTGCTCCATATTTTTTTATTAAATAAACATGATCTTGCTCATCTCAAAATAAAATCATACTTCTTTAATTTCCACCATCTCACAAACTCCATAAACAAGCATGAAATAACTCAAAATCTTGTCAGAACTCTAAGATAAATGAGAAAAATCAACTTTAGAACGAACGTTTTACACCGAAAACAACTACAGAATTACTCAGTCATCACAGATTGACTGTTACACTTGAAGAACAAGATCATCAACAAGATGATCTTTACAGACAGATGAAAAAGAAACCCTAACTCACGAAAAACAGACCTGTGAGAGAGAGCAATAATGTACAAAAAAGGTAAAGTAAAACTGAACCTTCTGGAATATGCCTTATATCAGGACAACTGCAGCGACTATCTCTAGAAACTGCTACAGGCCCAAAGCAGCAACCAAAAAGGCCTAGCCAACCAAAAGAAGCCTAGCGCAGCAATGCAGCAGATGCTTATAAGCTCAAACCTCGCAAAATAAAAAGGCAAATTGAGAGAGAAAATATATAAAAATAGAATACAAAAATGTAAAAAATTTAAACTGAAAAATAACAAATATTACTTGTTATTTTAACATCCCCCTCCAGTTTAAATGTTTAAACAAGTTTGTAAGTCCTAAAGACTTACACATTTCTTCATGACTTCTTGGTAATAAACCTTTGGTAAACATGTCTGCAAGTTGGGATTCAGATTTAATTCCAGCCGTTTTAATAACATCGGATGCTATTTTTTCTCGCAAGAAAAACTAATCAACCTCGAGATGTTTTGTCTTATCATGGAACACAGAATTCGCAGTTATAGAAATAGCTGCACTATTATCACATTTTAGAGTAACAAGAAGCTCTATCTTTACTTCCAACTCTCTTAAAATATTTACCAACCACAACACTTGAAGCACTACACATAGACCGATACTCTGCCTCAGCAGATGATCGCGAAACTACACATTGTTTCTTGCTTTTCTAAGAAACTAATGAGTTCCCAAGGAAAACACAAAACCCCATGACAGACCTTCTGCTGTCAACAAACCTTGCCCAGTCAGAATCAGCATATGCTGTTAACCGGAAAGAATCACTTCGTTTAAACATGATACCAGATCCAGGGGCACCTTTCAAATACCTCAGTAATCTAAAAGCTATCTGAGTATGAGCCTCAGTTACCTATCAGTTTTGGATATGCAGTAACATTAACATCCTTTAAGTCTTCATTTTTACTTAAACATGTTAATACATAATTCTGCTCTATAGGGCAACTCACAAGTTTAGAACCACTAATATCATACTCATTTAACAAATTCATACAATATTTCCTTTGTGAAAGACAAACCACATCATCAGTTTTAATGACTTCAATCCAAGAAAATATTTCAAAAAACCAAGATCTTTGATCAAAAATTCTTTTTTTAATAAAGACTTTACTTTGTCAATTTCAACAAAATTATTTCCAGTTAACACTATATCGTCCACGTAAACCAACAATACCACAAACACAGATTCAACAGACTTAACAAACATAGAATGATCACATTTTTGATTGAACAAAACCAATCTTAACAAGAACTTTTACAAGCTTTTCATTTCACATACGAGGAGCTTGTTTTAACCATATAATGACCTTTTTAGTTTACACACTTTATTTTCATCATCAACATTCAAACCATCAGGCAAATTCATATATACTTCCTCTCTAAGATTACCATAGAGGAAAACATTGTTACATCAAGCTGATAAATAGGCCAGTTATTCTTCACAGACAAACTAAGAACACACCTTACAGTGACCATCTTAATAACCAGAGAAAAGGTTTCCTCAAAATCTATACCCTCAACTTGATTAAAACCTTTGGCAACAAGTCTAGCTTTAAACCTATCTACTTCACCACTTGATTTATACTTTGCTTTGTATACCCATTTACATCCAATCGTTTTTTCCCTAGAGGAAGATCAACTATGTCCCATGTGTCATTTCTATATAAAGCAAATAATTCATCATTCATAGCATCTAACCATCGTTTATCTTGACAAGCCTCTTTATAAGAAACAGGTTCAACTATCTTATTTAGACAACAACAAAGCACATATTTTCACTAGACAGATTAGCATAACTAACGAATTTATCATAACTATATTTAACATTACAAACAACGAAATCATTGAACTTCTTAGGAACCGAAACATGCCGAGTAGATTTTCTAATATTTTGAATACCCTCAGACAGGTTTGATTCATCATTCCCACTACTAGTTTCAGCCTCCACAGGACTAGTATCTAAATCATCCAACTGTTAATTACTAGCCATATCAATTGAATCAAGTGATTGCTGAGTATCATCAACAGTTGTTGATTCAGCAGTGTCACTATGCTGCTGAGACATAGCGGTTGAATCATTTTTTACCTTCTCTTCATCATCGGGATTTACATCATTTGAGAAATCAAAGATGTTGAAAAAATTTAAATGATCCAAAAACTGAGAAGGTGCTAAATCAGAAGAAGAGCGTGCATTAGACTTAAAAGAAAAAAACATTTTCATGAAAACTAACATCTCTTGAAAACACAAACTTCTTCTGATCTAAACTCCAGACTTTATAGCCCTTTTTAAAATTTGAATAACCCATAAAAACACACCTCTCAGCACTTTCTTCCAGTTTATCAGAATTATTTAAAATCGTAAAATAACACAAACACCCAAAAATTCTCAAATGACTAAGAGCAGGTTTAAAACCAAAAAGCATTTCATATGGAGAACAACCACGAAGAACAGATGAAGGGGTCCTGTTAATCAAGTATGAAGAAGTAAGCACACATTCAGACCAAAAACTTAAAGGAACCTTTGACTGAAACAATAAAGCTCTTGCAACATTTAGCAAATGCCTGTGTTTTTATTTCAACAATACCATTTTGTGGGGTGTATAAGTGCATGAAGTTTGATGAATTATACCATTTGTTTTAACAAAACTAGACATTTGAGAATTAATAAACTCCGACCCATTATCGCTTCTGAAAATCTTAACATTCACCTCAAACTGGGTTTTAAGAAGATTATAAAAACTAAGAATATTGTCAAAGATTTTAGACTTGGACTTCATCAAATATACCCAAACAGATCTAGTGTAGTCATCAACTACAGTTAAAAAAAAACTTGTAACCTTCAAGACTAGAAACCCTATAGGGTCCCCTTACATCAAGATGTACAAGGTCACCAACCTTAGTGGGATTATGTTCACTAAGTGGGAAAGGAACCCTATGTTGTTTGGCCTTATGACAAATGCCACAAGGTTCGGTCTTGTTAGTTTCAGTATTTATATTTAAACACTTAACACTTGATCTGCAGGATGTCCAAGTCTGGAATGCCAGAGCTTTATACTTTCAGTTTTGTTAAAACATGCAACTACTGACCTAAACGAATTACCACAAAAGTATAGACCATCAGTTTAACTACCAGTCACCAGGGTTTTCTTTAAGCATAAATCCCGAATATAGCAATTTTCCTCGTCAAATATAACTCTAAGTTTATTATCCTTTGCTAACTTATGAACAGATATAAGATTAACACAATATTCAGGAACAACGAAAACATCTTTAAGAATTACAGAATCAGACAACTTATAACACCCTATTTTTGTTACTTTAGCATTTGTACCGTTAGGATGTTTTACAATGATGTTGTAATCAGAAACATCAACAAGATTAAACATGTTTTCACTTGTCATTACCAAATGTTGGTTTGCACCAGAGACAACAATCCAGCTCATACCATACTTAGACAACACACTAGTATTAAAACAATACAAATTTTTATACCACCGTAAAGAAGAAAACGCACTAAAACATTTACCTCCAACATTGGAACTAGAGGGATCATTCACCTTATTCTCACCCAGCAAATCTAACAACTTGGCAAATTGATCAGAAGTCAAAGAATTCAATGAAGTACCAACAGGTTTGTCACTCACAGAATTATTCAAAGAATTGTTAGATTTAGACCACTGATTATTGGTTTGACTAGGTTTAGACCTATAATTTGGTGGATATCCATGAAGCTCAAAACACTTATCAATAACATGACCAACCTTGTTACAATGAGTGCACTTCAAGTTGGGATTAGGACCTTTGTTAAACTTTTTCTTGTTATCACTAAACTGATTTGCTTTAGCAACAAAACCAACATTAGGTACTTTAGAACCACTGTTTGAACCCCTATGTGACTCTTCCCTAGATATAATCGAAAAAGCAGTTTTGACCGAAGGAAGAGGATCCTTGGTTAATAGATTAGTTCTAACAGGTTGGCATACATCATCTATTCCCATCAAGAATTGCATAAGTTTTACTAACTGACTAAACTCACTGAACTTGGTAGAAGCATTGCAAGTGCAAGATGGTAACTGTAGCATAGCATCGAATTGTTTCCACATAGTATTAATCCTATGATAATATTTAGACACACTAGAACCATTTTGACTAACATAATTAATTTTCAGATATAACCCAAATACCACAGAGCCATCAACCTTATCATATGTCTCCTTTAAATCATTCCAAACTTCAGAAGCAAGTTTGGAATAAACTTGACCAACATGCAACTCATCAGAAACAGAATTCAGAATCCAGGTTAAAATAATAGAGTTGCATCTTTCCCATTGACTTGCCAAGACATCATTAGACTCAGATTTAACACATGTTCCATCAACAAATCCTAATTTGTTCTTAGCCATCAAAGCAAGTTTCATAGCATTTGACCAAACCACATAATTCTCAGTGCCTTTTAACTTGATATTAACAATAGACAGATTACTAGAATCACTAGCATGCAAATACAAAGGATCACTAGCATCTAATTTACTTATTAAAGTAACAGAAGACTCAGTTTTGTCAGTCATGATCAACCAGAAACGATCAAATACGGAACAAAATTAACAGACAACGATCAAACAAACAAAACCACTTAACAAATAATCAGAGAACAACTCTAAGATCACTTAATTAACAAATAATCAACAAACAGAACCAAACAAGAATCACATATTAAAACAACAAACAATGAATGAAGACACACGGCGAAACTACATCAGTGTTCCAGATCGTTGGTTCATCACTCAAGGTGCCAACGCAGGTCTTAGTGTAGAAGCCACCTAAATCTATTGACACAAAAAAGAACAATCTCACCGAGAGGGGTTCCCAAGTTAGGGTTCGCCGAATAAAATCACAGTCTATAACCTTCACTTAGGGTTATATGACTGTGAGCAAAGAAGAACCAGAAGCAACACTCCTGATGAACACAACCAGTTCTTAAACAAGAACTGAATCAAGAACCACAAGTAACCTCCGTCGAAGATATCGGTTCGAAGACACCAAGAACCACAAGAACTGAATCAAGAACCACAAGTAGCCTCTGTCGAAGATATTGGTTCGAAGAAACCAAAAACCACACGAATCAAGAGATCAACGGTTCGAAAATACGAAACCATTGATCTAGCTGCCAAACCCTAGATTTGAACCAGATCTTGCAGATTAACGAAGCCTGTTAATCATGACCCCTGTAATACATAGCGAAAGATAATCGGAGCACCAAATCAACCTTGGAGCTCTGATACCATGTCAGAGCTCTAAGATAAATGAGAAAAATCAACTTTATAACAAACATTTTACACCGAAAACAACTACAGAATTACTTAGTCATCACAGATTGACTGTTGCACTAGAAGAATAAGATCATCAACAAGATGATCTTTACAGAAAGATGAAAAAGAAACCCTAACTCACGAAAAACAGACCTGTGAGAGAGAGCAATAATGTGCGGAAAAGGTAAAGTAAAATTGAACCTTCTGGAATACGCCTTATATCAGGTTAACTGCAGCGACTATCTCTAGAAACTGCTACAGGCCCAAAGCAGCAACCAAAAAGGCCCAGCCAACCAAAAGAAGCCCAGCGCAGCAATGCAGCAGATGCTTATAAACCCAAACCTCGCAAAATAAAAGGCAAATTGAGAGAGCAAAAATATAAAAATAGAATACAAAAATATAAAACAATTAAACTGAAAAATGACAAATATTACTTGTTATTTTAACAAATCTATATAAAAATAGATCAAAACATCTGAAAACAGCACTCTGAAACCTTTTGTACGTACATATATTTCTGTTACCATTTAAAGGCCCGTAACAGTGATTGTACCCGATGCTTGCTTCAGTAATTTTTTGGTGGCTATAGCGATAGAGGCGTCAATTCGGGTTATTTGCTTCGAAACTGTGAGTTCATGCTGCTTGTGGACTTTGTACTTGAATCTCCCTACCCTTATTGAAGCAAGGGATGTCCCCTTTAAAGATGTCCTTTTCTTTCGGTTCAACAACATGCTGAATAAAAATTTTGTTGAATGTTGTTATGTTTTATTTGGTTATTATTTATATTTGGAGCTTTTTTAATCCAGCAAAAACTTGACTTTTTTTATTTTAGAAGTCTAAATTTATAATTAGATCAAAGGGTGTCATTTTAGTTCATCAAAAACTAATTAGAAAAAAAAACAAACAGAAAATGTGGTGCAAAACTATTTAAACAAGCAACACATATAGATATTTTAGGATAAATGATTTTGAAAGTTACGACTAAATATATTCATATGTGTGTACGTGTATAGTTTTAATATTCTAGGATAAATGATTTTGAAAGTTACGTTTAAAAAATTTAAATGCGTTTGTTATCCGAATTATCCCACCAATTCCAGTACATGCTTAAAGCTTTGTTGGTATTCATTTTTTTTACACAAAAACGTGCTTTTTATATATATTGTTAACAATACATATGATATCATATGTATTAAAATATAAATAAAACGGTGATACTTCTTCACGTGTTGCGGCTAGAATTCGGTCAATATCAGTTCGGTTCATTACAATGGCGATACACTACTGGCATTCGGTATGGAAGCTGAAAGATAAAACTCAAAAATATAGTCGTAGTATGCCAAAAGAACATTGACACATGTTTCACATTGATTAAAAACCATAAAAATGAATATTAATACCGATGTTGTTCGTACGGAATTGAAGTGGAACTCATATTGTTGTGAAGGTATCCGTTAGTACCAACACTCGTTATAGCTTACAATACAAGAAAGATACTCCATTCCATTACGTATACAGCTCTACTTTCAACAAAATATGTTGAAATTAAAAAAATTATATTTACATGTATTGTATAAAAATATCATTCATCATTACAACTTAATTTAAATTTTTGAACAAACTGGTTTAGAACAAAAAACCACTAAAGCAACATGTACAACTCATATATGCACAAACTTGTTGCAAAATAATAGTATATAAATAACTGCCCTAAGGAGACATCCTGGTAGTAAGTAGTGTGTGTCACACCCCAACCGACGGCGGAATCATCGGGGCGCGGCACTAGGCGAATCAGATTGCTCAAGAGAATCCATAACAACTAACAGCGACAATATTGATTACATTTGTTATCCCATACTAACAAACGACACAATCATAAAAGTTATCACAGATCTTCTGTTCTCTCGAACAATACAAATCCGACAACCTAGATTTTAGGTGAGTTTCTAGACTTCCTAGCTTGATTTGATGTGGACTGTGATCTAAACCTGCAACATACGTTAAAACGACGTCAATACAAAAGTATTGGCGAGTATACAAGTTTTGATAGTAGCGAAAAATAGATAAAAGTGCTACGAATTTCCACATACATAAACGAGATACCTCAACACATATATTAAACAAGATACCTCAACACATATATTTCCACATACATACATAAACGAGATACATCAACACATATATTAGAAAAATAGATAAAAGTGCTGCGAATTTCCACATTCGTTTCGTGAAGTGAGGTCATGTGCCAACATGACACGGGTAACGCGGATAACAGTACGCGATAGCGATAGCGATAGTCCTTAGGCGATGCACGACGAGTGATAAAATAATACACAAGGTGATAGAGCGACACACACGATAAGCGATAGCGCGATACTCATAATAAGCGATTGAGATTGCGAAACACACAATAAGCGATTAAGATTGCGAGATAGATTCCAGCGATAATGCGATTGCGAGCGTGTAGACTTACGAAAAGTCTAGCGATGACACGCTTTGAGTTGCGATTGAGATTGTTACGCCTTGCGATGTAGTGTAGTGTGTCGAAAATAGATTCAATAGCATATTTTGGTCTAATAATGTTCAACTTGTATGGCACTTTCTTCACAAGACATTGGTTGGCATGGCAAAACACTTATATATAGGAAGTACCAACGGCGTATCCACCATGCTTGAACCACACGCCTCCGCCCCGTGAATCGGTGTCACATTGGGTCGACATGGTCAAGACGCTTATATGTATCCACCACGCTTAACCATGCTTTTAACGTTACGGCATCATTGAAACTCATTACGATCTCCGTGCACTGATCACAGTAATCCTGTGTGCACCCGTGATTAATTTGTCCCTTGCACGTTTATCGTATTTTATCCTAAGAACGCATAGTAGGGGTAAACACATTATATAGTACATAGTGCTAGAAATTCGTCGGTGCGCGGGTGCGAGAGAAATGAGAGATACATAGATTCCACATTGCGTCGAGAAATATAACAAGTTCAAGATATAAAAGAAATTAACGGCAAAAATCGTATCATTACAACGAAATTGGAAGCATAACTAATGTTGTTGTGGAGGACTTCTGTGGAGACTACGATTGTTGCTGAAACTCCTCAAGTCTGCGGCCCCGTGCGGCAGTGCTGGGTAAAATGACTATACTAGTTGCAATTTGCGCAATAGCGACAGTTAGCTTCTGGTGGGTAATGATACCTACACGTGAGACACAGGGGACGAGTTCCGTTATAGGCGCGCTTCGAGTGAACTGGAACTGCTTGAAGAGGTTCTGGCTGCGATAGTCCAGTTGTTGAAGAGTTCGGGCTCGAGGTCTTTCGTTTGCGGTTGGGCTGGGCTTCTTGGGGCGGTGCGTTGTCATCGGAGGATTCGTCTGAGTACTTACTTGAAGAATCGTCAGAAGGTTTTTAGAATAATCGTCAGAGGAATCGATGACAATTGCTTGATGAGCTTGTTTGATAGGTGTCACACCCCAACCGATGGCGGAAACATCGGGATGAGACGAAGTGTGTATAGATTGCTCGAGACTTCATAACACTATGTGACAATATTTAATTAAATTCAAATTTCATAATTCATTGGTTTCCAATACAAGGAAATCAAATAACATCAAGTTCAAAGGAAAATACAATACAACATAATCAAAATTGATCCAACGATTAAACCTAAACGTCTATGTGTGTATCTAGGTATCAACGCTACTTCATTTCATAGCATCATCATCAACCTGTAACATGTTAAAATAAAAGTCAATGCAAAAGCAAAGGTGAGTACACAAGGTTTAAATAGTATAGCATAAGTATAAAGCATTTTACTCAAATCCACATGGCAATTTGTATACGAGTTAGTTAGCATACATAACATCACGTTTAAACCCAAAGTGTCCGCTAGTATTTAGTATGTGGCATCCCTCACCACAAAGGTGAGGAGACTGTTATGTATAATAGATAGTATCCCTCGATACCAAAGTAATCGAGACCGTATAGTATAACCCTTAACAAACCCCCGACGGGTGGTGCGCTACTCCTATAACGTTATATTTGTTAAGAGCGGGTAAACATTGTAATGGCATATAGCATGTATCATCAAGTATAACAAGTAGCATGTATGTTGGATTGAGTTTGTAAGTATGTATAAGTGTGTGATAGGTGTATGTTTTGTATGGTAACATGTTACAACCCAAAAGTGGTTTAAAAACATAAATGGGTCGAGTGTACTCACAATATTGCATATACTTTCCGATTATCCAATGTGAGGAAGTAGACGAGTTTAGACGGTTGAATGTGTAGAGGCTAAAGTTCAAGTATGTTTAGAGTCGAGATTCGGACTTAGATTCACAGAATGACAAAGTATGTATTAGGAAAATATTCACTATGGTATTAGCACTTGTCTTGACACTATGGTAATCCTTAAGGATTATATGTGATTTCATAGGTTCAAAACCTATTAGAATCGTGACAAGGAACTACACACTTAGTGAGAAACTTATTAACTTGGTAGTAGATTTATATAATCACTATCAAGGGTTCGGTTTATAATATATACATAATTATACTATATACATAATAATAATAATATATACATATTAATAATATAGTTAGACACGTAGGAGGCGGGAGGTCAAACCTTCCACTTGTTTACCTCCTGGTGCCATATGAGTTATGTAGGAGGCGGGAGGTTAAACCTTCCACTTGGTTACCTCGATTATTATGTTAATATATATAGGTTATGTAAGAGGCGGGAGGTGAACCTTCCACTTAGGAACCTCATAAGTATGTTTAAGAAATAAGGTACAATTATACTAAACAAAACATCAAGTGATGTGTGGACTTGTATGTAAGTTAGCCTATGCTAACCAAGTAGTCACACCATCTTCAAGTTCAAGACTTGGCACCACTTGTGAGTTAATAACTCTATTAAAACAGAAAGTTTAGAATGTTTAGACACTCTTATTAAGTGTAAAACAACCTTGGTGTGGCTTTACTAATCATACAATAGACTAGAAGCATAAGAACACAAGTTTGTTTGAAGTATGCAAGAGTTTAAGAAAGTTTAAAACAAAACAGAAAGTTTATGGACAATTTCGGGGCAATTCCAGGTCTGATTTCTCCTAGGAGAATTCAAGGAATCGAACCCCATGATTATACAAGCAAGTAGGAAAAAGAATCAAGTAATTTGGTTGAGTTTTGAGCAAGTTATGCTCATTTTTGTAAGAGGTGGTGAATCTACTCGAACATGAACTTTCAGCTGCGATTTTGAGAGAGTTATGGGAGGATTTTTAGGTGTTTGGCAATTGTAATGAAGGCTAGAGATCTTGTATTTATAGATGTAAGTGGTAGGTGGTGATCTAAATGGGTCAAATGGCTGCAAAAATGGCAGCAAGATGGAGAAAATTCTGCATTTTTCGTCAATTTTAGTTGCTGATGTGAATAGTACCCTGCAGGGTACTATTCACGCTAACAGTTTTTATTTTATTTTATTTAATACTACGGATTAAAACAAGCACTTTTTATAAAAGGAACCTATGTTAAAACAATTTCTAAAATTTAATAAAAATTCTTTTGTATAAAAATTTATTAGAAAAATAATTTTTCTTTGTATAGTTTTTCGGTTTCTTATAAAAATCTTGTGTTTACCTATTAACAATGTGATAAAAAAAATGTATTACCATTATGGTTAACGCCTCGAAAAGTTAAAATACAAATATGAAAATACGAGGCGTTACAGTCTCCCCTACTTTAGGAAATTTCGTCCCGAAATTTATTCAGAAGGAAGACTTGAAAGGGTTTTAGCAAACAGAAGATGATTGTTTAAAACTGAGGCCTTGGAGTTTGAGACAACAGAGTATAATTGAGGTATAAAGGTAAACGATTGATGTAATAACGATCATGAGTATAAGAATAGCATAAGTGTTGGATAGATGAACGCAGTGTATTTAGAATGAAGTCTCGTCGTGAATAATCGGATATAATGCGTTGTGAGTTGTCTAAAGTTGTATTCGGTGTCATGTTACGTTCTGTGTTTTATCATACTTAGTAGTACACTCTATGGTTCTCATGAGCCAATCACTATAATCCCGTGTGCACCCGTGATTATATTGATCGTCGCATGATCTGCACAGCTTGTACTTGTTATGTATGAATTAGGGTATACATAATAAAAATTTTAAGAATGTGTATGTGTATAAGAATAAAGTATGTAAGCAAGTCCATGCTTAACTATGTATAGGACCCATGTAAACGAATCACTCGGATCACGCTCGCGTATGGGTACAAAGGTATGAATCACGAGTATGAATGAAAGTATGAGCATAAATATGATTATTCTCGTAAGTATGAGCATAGACATAAAACGTACGAGTAGTATGAGTATATGTATAAGCATGAAACGTATGAATATAAATACGAGCATAAGTCTAAAATGTATTGTTATGAGTATGAGCATGAGTGTGAGTACGACTACTAATGATTGCGTGTATAGTATTAATTGAAACGTGGCAAATTTAAGCACGTAAAACAATCATGAAAATTTATGATGTGAACAAATTATATTTGAAACACGTCATGTAATGGGTCAATTTCAGGCTCAAAATTATCAGGTAGTGGGGGTAGTGGATCCAATTGCATACGAGCAGCTAACAGGCTTTCTAACTGTTGATTTCTTTCCGTTAGTTCTTGTACTTGTCGTAGTAATTCTTGGTTCTGATTGTTTAACCTAGCCATTTCAACTACCATTTGATCTGGATGTAGATCCATTTGAGGCACCATACTTGGGCCTGCTACATCAGTTGGTGGTAGTTGTTCTACTTCATTCATTAGTGCTAGGAAAGATTGTGGCAAAAGTAGATCCGGTTCTAACTGTTCTTGGAGCATCATGCTTTCATCAAACAATTCATCTTGCGTCATTGGAGCCTCCTCGAAGACTAAGGGTGAGAGGCCTTGTGAAACGTTTGATGCTAATGGTTGGAATATGTTAGTAGTAATGGGTTCCTGTGTGTATGACAGCTGTGATAGCATGTCATGACGGTAAAAAGATGGTGGGGGAAATTGCAACCATGATTGTTGTCGATTTTGTGTGGGGGTACTGTTTAAGATAAAAGGAGCTCTCTCCGACTGAGATAGTTGAGTCGGTGCATGGCCAAGAGTAGGGGTTAGCTTAATATTGTTACAATTCACAATCCCAGGTTCCTTTGACGGAGATAATCCTTGGATAACCTGGTCACTTAAGGAACCTATGGATTTTGCTATTCTTGTGACATAAGACCCTCCCATGATACTTCTCAGGGAACCGGTTTGTTGACTAGAAAAATAAGCAGCAAGTTCGCGGGCAATATTGCAAGGAACTTGCTCAAAAATACTGTACAGATAGAAGACTTCAGTTGAACGAACCCTTTGTTGATAAATCTGGCGCCCCGTGATAGTGTTGGATAAAACGTGGTGCATATACCTATAACGAGGGTCTTCGAAGTTCATAGAATGATTGTAGCTGCACCATGTTTTTGATGTATGGTGTTGCCAATATTTTCTCATTCCCATATAGGAGAAGGAGGTTAATGCCCTCGTAAAAATGGGCTGATTAACTTCCTCATTGGTATAAATACCCAGACGAACTGCGAATTCTGATAATGACATGTTATGAGGTTGTCCACAAAGCCAAAAATGAATGGATACTTCGGTAAGGTTTTTATTAGGTTGGTAATAGAAAGTGGACAAGAATTCGTATACCAGTTCATCATATGATGGCTCTAAGATGTCGAAGAAACGACGCCATGGTGTATTGTGTGGTAGTAGTCTTGCCAGTGAACCAGTGGGGTCAACCATTCCTATTTGATGCCAATCAATGCCGCTAATGGTAAAAACTTCAAGATTCTTGAGTTTCTGATACTTCTCACTAGTGGGTAGGTCAGCAAACTGGAGGAATGGGTGAGTTCCTGCTGCACTTGAGGATTCAGCATGTGCTACTGGGAAGTATGCCATTTGAATATTGGGTTTAAGTGGTGAGTTTCTCCGGCGGGTGTGTGGGTGATATGTAGTTTAAGAAGGTGTTGCGGTGATGTGAGAAGGTAGAACGGTTTGGTTTTTTTATAGATCGTGCAATTCCCGTAAAACCTGGAAATGTTGTATGATGAGCCGCAAAGGTGCTACCAAAAGTCTAGGCTCACATTGATCGATAAGATGGAAACGCGGACTCCAATTAATTACCGAGAAATCAGGAGCTGAAAAGAAAATCGGCGATGATAAGTTTGAAAAAGGACGCAGTGATTAAACAAAAATATTTTAACAAATGATTTGTTGATGTTGAAAAGCGTCTTTGGTAAAATGATCGTATAATATCTATAAGATCTTATAAGTATATGAGAATGAAAGTCTTTAGTATGGGGATATAACGTGAGTGTGTGTTTTAGTGATTAAGTAGAATATGAAGTTTATGGGCAAGAGAATCATTTGACCGATTAAATTGATAGGTAGCATCTCGTAAGGTTTTGAAATTTGAGTATTAAAACGTTTTAAGACATGATTAAGAATTTCGTGCATATGAGTTGAGTGATCATAGGTTGCAGGATAGGAAGTATGCTTGGTGAAACAATGTACTTTGTATATGTACACGTATGTATTTTAAATAATGATAAATAATTTAGGTATAAAACATAATCGAGTTTGTATAATAAGATATTTGGAAGAATGTTTTGGTAACGATCACCTAGGTAAGGGAATCACCCCTAACTCGTTGGTGAGGTCGTTTTTAAGAAAGGGGAGTAGAGTTAATCGTCAAGGTAAGGAAGTCACTCCTATCTCGATGGTAGGTCCTCACTCATCGTTACAAGGAATACGAATTTAAACTACATGAAATCATGTATATGTATAAATTTATGGAAAGGTTTAATATGATGTGTGTGTGTGAAGGAAAAAAATATATCGAAAGTAGATTCGAATTTGAAAGATTGCGTCGTATAAAATAAGTAGTAGAGCACATGCTTGATTAAAATTTAGGATGGTTCCAACACGGAACTTTGACTAACCAAAGTGGTCGAAAAGTCTTTCGAGTTTGAGGAGCATGCTTTGGCCTAATAGGTGAAATACTCTTGCCGACAAGTCGGTTAACGGTATTTACCCTTCCAGTTACTACATGTCCCCAAATCAATTGAAATTTCGAGACTTGGCGGGATTAATGAAAATCAAAGAGTGGAACTAGTCGACAAGGTGCGGGTTTCACCCCTAACTTGGCGATTTAGCATCCTAAGTGTGGTTGGTACTCGTCGGGTCAAAAGTAAATTTTGACACTTTGACGAGGGTCCACTAAAATTTGAAATGAAAATTACCATTAAGTTGTGGATTTCACTCCTAGCTTAATGGTGCAATTTCGTGTAGTAATAGTTTAAGGTAGAATGAGAGTCGTTTACCAAATTGTGGGTTTCACGCCTATTTTGGTAAACTCGTCTCGTTTGTATAATATGAGTGTTGTCGAATTTAGAATAATCGAGTAAAATGTATGAAGAAAAGCGTATGTTGAAGATTAAACAAACAAATATAAACATGTCAAGAATAGCACATAATTAATGGGATAATAAAACAATTATTAACAACATAAGGATGATAAGCAGATGACTTATAGTAAGAAGTAATGAAGTTATTGTACATGTGCGTATATGTAACCAAAATGGAAATTTCACAAACTAGGCACCTAGCTCGGTTGGCTAGGCGCGCGAAAGGGTGTGGCCTAGACCCGAGTTCAATTCCGGGGACGGCCGTTTTCACCATTTTTTTTTACACTTGAGGTATGTATGGTATAACTTATATATTGTTTAATATTAATTAATTGTACGGATAATGAGTAAATGACATATGTTCAAAATAATAATAACAAGTATAAGAACATAAAGCATCTTGAGAAAATAACACGTAAAGACATTTCATGAATAGCATATAAGGTATAGAATACTAAAACAAGCATTTAACACATGATAAAACAAGTATTGATACATAAGAATAGCATGTCAAGTATTAACACATAAGAGACGTTTCAAAATTAGCACATAAAGATGTTCCATAAGAGTAGCATGTGAAGCAAGTATGGTCGAATTTGGTGCTTAACTATAGACTAGGTCAAAAGCATAGCAATTCTACGTAATTCCCTATAGTTATGGCTCTGATACCAATCTGTCACACCCCAACCGATGGCGGAAACATCGGGATGAGACGAAGTGTGTATAGATTGCTCGAGACTTCATAACACTATGTGACAATATTTAATTAAATTCAAATTTCATAATTCATTGGTTTCCAATACAAGGAAATCAAATAACATCAAGTTCAAAGGAAAATACAATACAACATAATCAAAATTGATCCAACGATTAAACCTAAACGTCTATGTGTGTATCTAGGTATCAACACTACTACATTTCATAGCATCATCATCAACCTGTAACATGTTAAAATAAAAGTCAATGCAAAAGCAAAGGCGAGTACACAAGGTTTAAATAGTATAGCATAAGTATAAAGCATTTTACTCAAATCCACATGGCAATTTGTATACGAGTTAGTTAGCATAGATAACATCACGTTTAAACCTAAAGTGTCCGCTAGTATTTAGTATGTGGCATCCCTCACCACAAAGGTGAGGAGACTGTTATGTATAATAGATAGCATCCCTTGATACCAAAGTAATCGAGACCGTATAGTATAACCCTTAACAAACCCCCGACAGGTGGTGCGCTACTCCTATAACGTTATATTTGTTAAGAGCGGGTAAACATTGTAATGGCATATAGCATGTATCATCAAGTATAACAAGTAGCATGTATGTTGGATTGAGTTTGTAAGTATGTATAAGTGTGTGATAGGTGTATGTTTTGTATGGTAACATGTTACAACCCAAAAGTGGTTTAAAAACATAAATGGGTCGAGTGTACTCACAATATTGCATATACTTTCCGATTATCCAATGTGAGGAAGTAGACGAGTTTAGACGGTTGAATGTGTAGAGGCTAAAGTTCAAGTATGTTTAGAGTCGAGATTCGGACTTAGATTCACAGAATGACAAAGTATGTATTAGGAAAATATTCACTATGGTATTAGCACTTGTCTTGACACTATGGTAATCCTTAAGGATTATATGTGATTTCATAGGTTCAAAACCTATTAGAATCGTGACAAGGAACTACACACTTAGTGAGAAACTTATTAACTTGGTAGTAGATTTATATAATCACTATCAAGGGTTCGGTTTATAATATATACATAATTATACTATATACATAATAATAATATATACATATTAATAATATAGTTAGCCACGTAGGAGGCGGGAGGTCAAACCTTCCACTTGTTTACCTCCTGGTGCCATATGAGTTATGTAGGAGGCGGGAGGTTAAACCTTCCACTTGGTTACCTCGATTATTATGTTAATATATATAGGTTATGTAAGAGGCGGGAGGTGAACCTTCCACTTAGGAACCTCATAAGTATGTTTAAGAAATAAGGTACAATTATACTAAACAAAACATCAAGTGATGTGTGGACTTGTATGTAAGTTAGCCTATGCTAACCAAGTAGTCACACCATCTTCAAGTTCAAGACTTGGCACCACTTGTGAGTTAATAACTCTATTAAAACAGAATGTTTAGAATGTTTAGACACTCTTATTAAGTGTAAAACAACCTTGGTTTGGCTTTACTAATCATACAATAGACTAGAAGCATAAGAACACAAGTTTGTTTGAAGTATGCAAGAGTTTAAGAAAGTTTAAAACAAAACAGAAAGTTTATGGACAATTTCGGGGCAATTCCAGGTCTGATTTCTCCTAGGAGAAGTCAAGGAATCGAACCCCATGATTATACAAGCAAGTAGGAAAAAGAATCAAGTAATTTGGTTGAGTTTTGAGCAAGTTATGCTCATTTTTGTAAGAGGTGGTGAATCTACTCGAACATGAACTTTCAGCTGCGATTTTGAGAGAGTTATGGGAGGGTTTTTAGGTGTTTGGCAATTGTAATGAAGGCTAGAGATCTTGTATTTATAGATGTAAGTGGTAGGTGGTGATCTAAATGGGTCAAATGGCTGCAAAAATGGCAGCAAGATGGAGAAAATTCTGCATTTTTCGTCAATTTTAGTTGCTGATGTGAATAGTACCCTGCAGGGTACTATTCACGCTAACAGTTTTTATTTTATTTTATTTAATACTACGGATTAAAACAAGCACTTTTTATAAAAGGAACCTATGTTAAAACAATTTCTAAAATTTAATAAAAATTCTTTTGTATAAAAATTTATTAGAAAAATAATTTTTCTTTGTATAGTTTTTCGGTTTCTTATAAAAATCTTGTGTTTACCTATTAACAATGTGATAAAAAAATGTATTACCATTATGGTTAACGCCTCGAAAAGTTAAAATACAAATATGAAAATACGAGGCGTTACAATAGGCTTCTTGGAGAAGAATCCGTCCAAGACTCGTTTGTCGTTGATCTCTGCAGCCAAGCGGTAGGTTTCTTTGATGGTAGCAGGTGTTGCAGCTTCGAAAAAATCGCCCACACACTCAGGAAAGCCGCGAATATACTTAGCGATGGCCTTTTCTGAAGTGTCAACTTGACTTGGGCAGATAATGCTCAGCTGTTTGAACCTTGGGGTGTAGCAAGTATTGTCACCTTTGACTTGCTCGATTTTCCAAAATTCGTCTTCTAGCCTCTGGACTTCGTGGGGAGGGCAGTACTCTTTCTTCATGAGTTCTTTCAGCTCATCCCAAGAGAGAGCATAGGCTGCGGAGATCCCACGTTTGTTTCGTTCGGCTGTCCACCAGTCGAGTGCTCGCGATTAAAATACTCCGGTAGCGCAAGTAGTACGGTAGCTATCGGGACACCCACTCTAACGAAGGGTGACTTCGATAGAATCGAACCACTGGAGTAGCTGGGACACACCTCCTTCACCTGTGAACTCCATCGGGCCATAGGCTTTAAAGTGTTTGTAGAGGAAAGCAGATTGCGGCGCTTCCGTCTTAGAGTCTTCTAAGGTTCGAGAGTTGCTGAGAGAGTGCACTTGAGTGACAATTTGAGGAATGAACTTGGCCACAAGCGAGGCAATCTTCTTCTCGGTGCTTCGTTTGGCTCTTCTCCTAGCTGTTTGTTTCAAGGTAGAGTCGTTTGAAGACATCTAGACAGAGAGAGAGGGAGAGAGAGAGATTTGGAGTGAGATTCGATCATAATGATTTTTTGAATTTTGCGATGCGATTGAGCGCGATCAAAACTTGTTGTGAGTGATATAATAGATTTCACATAGGAGCCACATAGGAGACACGAGATTCCTAAGTTCTCACATAATTGATTCGTTTTGTACATATAAATAGTCGTAGCTTGTACTTACACACACACACACACGTCGGTGTAGAATGCGCGAGGACGCGATGAAGAGGGAGAGAGCGAGAGCGAAAGCGAGTAATTAGACATTAGTTTTGTTGCGAACATTCGGTTTTCGTTTTAGATTGCGATGGCTGTGCGAGTTATGCGTTTATAAAGCAGGGAGCGAAAATTGATAAATCGGGAAGTCGATAAAGCGTGAAGTGTTACAATCATAAATAGGTTCAGTAAAGCGAAAAATCGGCAAGTCGTATGCTAGAAAAATAGATAGAGTGCCTCGGGTGTTTAGGCGTCGACTATCCAAGGTAACCCAATTATACCCAACAAATTTGTGCATGCGTGTTGCCCTAGAAGACTTATGCTTCCATTGGGATGCAGCTCATGGCATTCGTCGTCCTAGTCATCACGTGGCTTTAGTTATCGTTATAGTCGCATCCTTGGTGAGAGCTTTTGAAAACCATTTTATAGAGAGTGGAACAGTTTATTAAGGTACGGGTTTCACCCCTGACTTAATAACTTCGCTCCTAGCTGTGGTTGTGCTCTTCGAATAAATTCGAGAATCCCACTAGATTTTGAAATGGAGACTTTCGTCGAGATATGGATGTCACTCCTAGCTGGACGAAAAGTTCTCGTGCTAGAAAAATGCGCTGACTGAGCGATCTTATCGAGAGTTCTTGGTTTTCATGCCTGATCTCGTCTGGACCACTCGGTTGTGTTATGCGAATATTTTCGAAAACGTGTGTATTGCGTTGGCCTTAGGAAAGGCTAAGTAATATTCCAGCCTTAGGAAAGGATCTTCGTGTGAAGTTGTAGTATGCGGTGTTCACGCGAAGTTGTAGTTTTAGCGGATTCAAACGAGAGTATCGAGTAGGCCCGTGCAAATCCTGCTGGGTTCGCACGAGTCGGCCCGTTGGTACTTAGACTATAGACTAGGTCATTTCTAAGACATCGACCCGGACTAGGTCAAGTCTGGCCTAATTCCCTATAGTTATGGCTCTAACACCAATCTGTCACACCCCAACTGATGGCGGAAACATCGGGGCGTGGCACTAGGCGAATCAGATTGCTCAAGATAATCCATAACAACTAACAGTGACAATATTGATTACATTTGTTATCCCATACTAACAAACGATACAATCACAAAAGTTATCACAGATCTTCTGTTCTCTCGAACAATACAAATCCGAGAACCTAGATTTTAGGTGAGTTTCTAGACTTCCTAGCTTGATTTGATGTGGACTGCGATCTAAACCTGCAACATACGTTAAAACGACGTCAATACAAAAGTATTGGCGAGTATACAAGTTTTGATAGTAGCGAAAAATAGATAAAAGTGCTGCTAATTTCCACATACATAAACGAGATACCTCAATACATATATTAGACAGATACTACCAACTAAGTCACTCAAGGTGCGATTGCGATTGCTATTCATTCTAACTAGACCCCGTCGGGTGCTATAGTACTATACTAGTTAAGGCGGGACCTCGCGAGTAAAAGTCCTTACACATATGTAACTAGCATCACGTGTAAATACGCATAGCAGTTATTCGCAAGTGATAAATAGTTTAATTGTATAATTCGTTTTGATAAGTTCGATTTGATAGGAACATATGTTACACCCAAAATGCGATAAAAAGGGGTTCGAGTATACTCACTGTCGGTGTTCGGCAAGCAAACACAACTTGGTTGGATTGGAGGGAGTGCGTCTGAGATTAGCCTGATTACAGATTGATAGCGTAAGCATTGAACAGTGCGTTAAACGGTGGCGGGTGAACCAAGTGTCGGATGGGAATCCGATAGGATGGCAATCCGTTCGACATTCAGAGCCTTGCAAGTTGAAGAAAAATTTAAGTATGGAACCAAGTGCAATCCGATCGGATGGCTGTTCGGTCAGATGGCAATCGGATCGGATGGCTGTCCGATCGGATGACAATCCATCCCAACTGTCTGATCGTCTTGGCACTTGATTATTTTAAAAGTTTTGGAGTTTTGATCGAGACGGTATAATATCGTGCTAAACAACAGATGCCCCATCTTGACCAAAGTGACCCGATCGAACAGGAATTACCCTAGTTCGATCAGTTGACTGTCCGAGACGGTTGTTCATGTTTAACCCGAAATCAGTTGTTCCTTGGATAGAATTCAGATCTTGGACCAACACATCACTAAGAAAGAGTAGAAGGTCGGAACGAGCTCTGATTCTATCGGTCTTAAGTGCATTGAGGGTAAAAGATTGAAAGAAAGTTAGAAAACCATCTCTCAATAGTCTTAACCATGAATATGTGTAGATTTATGCGAAAATATTGTTTATTCATGTGGAAATCCTTCAGATCTAAGTTGTTCTTGGTGGAATGAAACCAAACCTTGAAGTTCATAAGAACTCCATGATGACATCACCCTGGAACACTGTCAAACCCATGGATTTCACGGTTAAAAGTTGAGATTCAAATGTGAAAAAAATGAAGGAGTGCATGTAGATCATAGAAGTACAAGATTTGGGTTGAAAACTTACAAGAATCACGAGAAATCGAGGGAAAACAGCCCCAAAGCATGCTGGTCGAGTGAGAGCTGTCACATCACTCTTCAAGTGATGTGACAAGTGCTATTTATAGGTGGATAGGAGAGGAGGTGATGGAGTGCCACTGATCGAATGGCAATCCGATCGGATGACCACTCGATTGAATGGTTATCCGATTGGTGGTCTCCGGCGATTTGCGTTTCGACGTTCCGTTCCTTTCGTTAAGCGTTGGGATAGTTTGGTCACATATTTTCATACCCACATTCATATATTTAATTAGTCACATAGGGTCGTATAAATATCCACATTTCAAAGTCTGCGTTGCGATAATCGAGTTACGTGTTTCAAATATGCGTTCCGTTGCGACATATCACGGCTATCGAGGAAGGTAGAATAGGTCCTCACTCAATGTAATCGTGAGTGTTAGCACATGCGATGTGATGTGTTATAGCGATAAAGTATGCGTAACATGCGAAAATACTGCGAAGTAGCGATGTATTTGATATAGTTACATTATGATTCGAATCTCTGGTGCTAGGCGTAACGAATATAGCAAGTGGTAACTACGCACAATTGTGCGGGTTGTTACAGTGTGCTCCACATTCAAATATTGGGAGTTCAAATTAGGGGTGTTCAGAATTCCTTTCAAATACGAAAAATTTGAAATTCGATTATCAAGAATTCATTTCGATTATAAGATTTCGGATTCGATTCAATTCGAGTCAAGTAAATCGAATACGAATCGAATACAAATTTATAATTTTAAATTCGATTCGGTTCAAAATTCGAATAAAAATTATATATTTTTATTTATTATTTTTTTATATAATACATATATAACTTTTATTGTGCTATACTATAAATTATTTTCAAAATTTATTACAAGTATTAAAATTACCCATTACCAAACCCACTATATGGCCCATAACTAGAACCTAAGTAACAAATCTATAAATAGATTTCTAATCCCCTAAAAAAATTAACTTGTAATGTGAAGTGGTTATTCCCGACTACTCGTTTTGAATGTTAGACTTATGAGACTTTATTTGAAACTTTTTAATATGATATCGTGCTTTATGGTTATTTTAAAATTTATGTTTCATTTTGATAGTTTCTTATATGTTCTAAAAGAATCAGAATCAAATTGAATTTATTCAAATTCAAAATTTTAATCGAATATGAATCTAATACGAATAGGGTTTTTTACTCGAATATGAATTCGAATCGAATTGGGTAGGTTTTAAAAGAATTCGAATCGAATTTGAATTCAAGGGAAAATAAAAATGATTCGAATAATTCGAAAATTCGATATTCGATTCGATGAACACCCCTAGTTCAAATCGTAAAGAATGTACATTATGGTGTATTCTAGAAATTGTGGTTAAAAAATAATTATAATAATAACTTGTGCCTTGTAGATCGAATTGATTTGTCTCGAGGGCCCAAATCTTTTTTTAGTATGTATGTATGTATATATATATATAGGGTGGGGTTCTAGAGTGAACACTAGTGTATTTGCGAACTGAGTGAACAAATCCTGTCCATTGATCTACACACGTGTATGGCCAGGATCTCATCATCAACTCGTAAAATACACTAGTTTATTTCAACATCAAATACTTGCCATTGATCTACAGACGTGTATGGCCAGGATTAGTTCACTTAGTTCGCAAGCTACACTAGTGTTCTTGAACCTAATCCTATATATATATATTCACTCTATGTATATGTTTTGTTTCAAAATAAATAAACAAAGCACTAGGTGGTGTAGTGGCCCCTTATATACCTTAAAATAAGGTAGTGTTTGGTACGGAGAAATGAAAGACGGAATGAAATAGGCTATTACGAGGGAATGAAAAAAAATGTGTTTAATGGTCAAGGTAATAGAATCACCCATTACATAGGGTATTCGCTTCCCTCAAATTCATTCCATCCTCACCACTAGTTTTTTTTTTCATTCCATTCCTTCTCTTACCTTCACCACTAGCCACCCACCGCCGCTACTACCACCCGCCGCCGACCGCCACCACCCGCCGCCACCATCACCACCCTTTGCCATCAAACACCGGCGCCATCGCCACTGAACACCACCAACCACCGTCACCATAACCCACCGTCGTTGCCACCCTCCGTCGTTGCCACCCTCCGCCCTAGAACACCGGCGCCACCACCAGCCACCTCCACAAAAGAAATCGGGTGTGTAGTAGAATGGGATCCGCAAGAAGATGTACTTCCACATCCAACCATTGGTGATTTTCTGACACATAGTGGATGGAACTCGACTATACAGAGTATGGCGGAGGGTGTTCCCATGGTTTGTTGGCCAAACTTTGCAGGCCAACAAGTGAACAGTCGATTTATGGGAGAGGTGTGGAATATGGGAGTAGACATAAAAGATACATGTGATCGGTTGTGAGTTGAAAAGGCAATGAGGGAAATTATGGAATCTAAACATAATGCATTTAGACATTCTGCTACTAGTTGGGCAAATTCGGCTAAACAATCGATAACTAAGACAGGTTCATCATATATTCATTTGGTCGGTTGTTTGATGATATTTTAGCAATGAGCTCGACCCGACCATAAAGTAATTGTCGACTCATGTACTAGAATTATGTTTGTGAGACTATGCTTGTGTTAGATTGAATGTAAGATGCTTAAATAAGTTAATATATATCTAGACATTGAAAGAATTATGGAAAAAGACTTATTAACCCATGTTATACATAGATTTAATATTGAAAACTATATTATTCAAAAGTATATAAATACTTCTTATAGCTGAAATTACGTATTACATATTCTATGTAGAGACAAACCATTTGAACTTGTTGGCAAGATTTAGTTCAGCTACTACTAAAAGGCACTGGAATGGGATTAAACATATTTATCGATACCTTCGAGGTACTGTTGATTTAGGCTTGTTTTATTCCAACGATTCAAAAGAAGGGTTAGTTGCTTATACAGATGCAGGTTATTTATCTGATCCTCATAAAGCAAAATCTCAAACTGGATATGTATTTATGAATGGAGGAACTGCGATTTCATGGCGTTCTCGGAAACAAACACCTGTCGCAACATCCTCAAATCATGCTGAAGTCATTGCACTACATGAAGCTTCAAGAGAATGTGTATGGCTAAGATCTATATCACAACACATAGTGACTTCTTGTGGGCTAGAGAAAGATCGAAGTCCAACTCCTATCCACGATGATAATGCCGCTTGTGTCTCTCAAATGAAAGAAGGGTATATCAAAAGTGACAGAACAAAACATATACCACCAAGATTCTTTGCATATACTCGGGACCTTATTAAAGACAATCAGGTTGAGATGAGATATGTCCAAAGCAACAATTAAGTCGATCTTTTCACAAAAGCACTACCTACAGCAACTTTCAGGAAACACGTTCATGACATTGGCATGCGTCACGTACGGAGAATGTGATTTCTTACAAATTGCAACTTGAGGGAGAACTATAGACTGTAATCTTTTTCTCTTAGCTAAGGTTTTTTCCTACTGGGTTTTTTTAGCAAGTTTTTTAATGAGGCAGTACTTAAAGACCTCGAAGTTTGCAAAGTGTCATCCAAGGGGGAGTGTTATGAATATTATAAAAGATTTACGATGAAGATCAAGATTTACCTCTAGATTTACCAAGCAAGTGGATGAACTTTTTGTCAAACTTATGGATAGCTTTGTCTACTAAGTACTTAATCTTGTCTACCAAATAGTTAACCTTGTCTACCAAATAGTTAATCTTTTTCTAGTATAAATACTAGCTCAAGGTAGAAGAGAAAATGCACCTCATGTATACACTTTCATAAGTTATACAATTCTCTTCTTCTTTCTCTTATAACTTTCTAAAGTTCTTAAAGTTTTAGCACTAATCTTGTGGTAATTCTTGTTATATTATAACATATATGACTTTTGCTTTAGTTTGAATTATCACCTATGATACTTTTTTTTAATTAGATTTATCTCGAAAAAGAGTTATCATTGTTCAAGTTTTTCTGTTTTTGAATTAGATTTATCTCCAAAAAATTGTTATCATTGTTCAAGTTTTTCTTTTTTAACGCTTGTATTAATTATTTATTTACTTTTCTTTTTAGACTACCGTTCAATTTATTATCACCAAATCACGAATTGTTATTACCAAATCATGGATTGAATTTAGGTGCAGTTTATTATTTCTGAGGTAAAATGTTGGCAGTCTGCGGACCACATCTGCAGACAGCCATAACAGAAGAGGTGGACCAAACCTCTACAGTCTGCAAGAAGAAGACTGTTTGTTTTTTTAACTTTTTAGGCTGCTGAAATAAACTGAAATTTAAATAAACTGATTTTTTAAACTAAAAAGAGTTTTTTAACATTCAAATTTAAATAATAGTTGTACAATACTGAAATAATATTCATAAAAAGACAATAACATCAACCAATAATCATAACCATTTAAGCACAATGAACACCTTAATTCCAATAATCTTGTAATGAACACCATAACTATATATTCAAATAATCTTGTAATGAACATCAACCAATAATCAAGCAATAATCATAACAATTTAAACAACATATAATCTGAAAAAAAAAAACTAAAAACAAATAACCAAAATCTGAAAAAACAACATATAATCTGAAAAAAAAAAACAAATAAACAAATAACTTATAACTTAAAATTAAACCTAAACCACATAATCTGAAAAAAATAAAAAACTTATAATCTAAAAAAAATTTAACTTAAATTCTCAAAATAAAAACTGACCTAAGGAGTTTGTCGATGGAGACGGTGGTCGGCTGAGCTGAAAAGGAGGCGGGGGTCGGAGCAGACGAGGGGAGTAGACGAGCATAGGAGGCGAGGAAGGAGGATGCGGCTGGACGGCGGAGCAGTCGAGGGGTGGTCGGAGAAGAACGTCGACGCCAGGGAAGGGGATAAGGGTGGGTGTTGGCTGGTGTAGCAGGAGAATTCTAGGGTTTGTTTTTGAGAGGTGTTGTGTGTTTTGAGTTTAGAAGAGGTAAGAAGAGGGTGTTTCATGTTTGCACCAAAAATATGTGGGCCAGACATTTTTTAATGATTCACTTCGAGAAAACAAATAATCTGCAAACTCAAACGTCTGCGCATGGTCTGTGGGGGGCAGACATAAAAGCTCAGGAAAAGCTTTTTATAAAAAACAAACACCCTTTTAGTGTTTAATTGTTATCACAAATCATATATTGTTATCAAAGACAAACCTTTATCACCGTTCGACATCAAAAGTCAAACAAAAAGATGTCGGCATTATCTACATCTATACGAGATGAAATTACTAATGAATTGTTTTTTGATGTAACTGACGATATAAGAGATTAAATGAAAAGTGTCTTTTATCATTATAAAAAAAGTTACGTATAATTTATGTACACGGGAATTAAATAAAGAAACCTTTTAAAAAATAAGGATTTTTATAGGGGGAGAAATTGACAAGTTTTAAAGTAATTTTTCAAGGAGGGGGTATAATAAGTAACAAAGGGAGTACGCTTAGCTAGGGTTGTTCATGAGCCGAGTCGAACCAAGCGGACCTTTGCTCATGCTTGGCTCGTTTACAAACCGAACCAAGCTGAGCAGCTTATTTAAAACCGAGCCTCAAATCTAGCGAGCATTTTCCGAGCAGTGAATATTTCGAGCGAGCATTGAGCGAACTTCAAGCGATTTTAACAATTGTGTCGTACGAATTAAATTTGCAGAGAGAGAGAGAGATAGTGATAATGTTGGGTTTCAAGTTTGTATATCTTTACAACTTGCGCATTTCATGGCATAATATTTCTTATAAATAACAATGTTGTGGCCAATGAGGCGATGTTCATATTACATGAACAATAACGTTGGGAGCAGGATACAATCGACTTAGGGTAACAACATGAGACATTGGGGCGATGAGCAGACTATAGCTTAGCGATTTAGGGTTTAACTTTTAGATTTGGTGTTAAGTTTTTTATTGGCGTGATTAGGCAGTACGTATAGATATAGTTGTAAATTTGTATATAGTGGACAAAAATCTAATAGAGTTGTATGTAAAAAACCTATAAATGTTGTGAAACAACTAAACCTATTAGCAATATAAAGAGAAGAATAAGAGAATGAGGGTATGTAAATATTATTGATTGATCTATATACACCATATACAAATGCCACTATATATAGGCACATACATTAATACAAAAGAAATCAAAGAGATAGGAGTTATAGGAGTTATGTATGTGGAGAGTCACCATATAAATGATACATTCATGACACTCCCCCTTGACTATCCACATACCTTTAATACGCCTGGTGATGCTGCCTCATTAAAAACCTTGCTAGGAAAACCCAGTGGGACAAAACCTCAGCTAAGGGAAAAAGAGTGCAGTGCGCATTTTCTCCCCATGATACTTTTGGATTAGGTATGTTGCCTCATTAAAAACCTTACTAAGAAAACCCATTGGGATAAAACTTAGTTAAGGGAAAAAGAGTACAACTTGAATAAGTCTCCCCCTCATTTTAACATGTATCCTTTAAGTGACGTGTGTCCATCTTCCTTAAAAGTCGAACAAAGCTTTTGTAGCCAATAATTTGTCACTTGATCCCTTAATGTGCAATCCTTTTGTTGAGCAATGTTATGTTTTGTTACATTCCTGCATCTACAAGGCTAACCAAACTTGTTTTGATGGGTTAGTAAAATATAATAAAATATTGTTTATACTTGAAATATTTCTTTGAACTCATTCAAATGTCTCTTCGCTTGACAAAGGTTATATCATGACAATAAGCTCAAGTGAAAGATATTATAACCATACATAGCTAGCAAAACATATTAATGCACTTATGCGTTTAACGATGGTACTTCTAAAATGAGAATCTCTACTTTGATAGGAGATGATGATAGGCATTTCTTATAAGAAATGACTTAGCAACCTCTAACATACTTTAAGGTTCAACTATGTCCATACTAAAATATCCAAACATCGTTTTCTAGATGAACTTGAGGGATTAGTAAAATATAATTACATATATACTCGAACTGCAGTTCAAGTAATAATTAGACCGCGTCAGTGTCATTCAAAATTCTCCCTCTAAAAGCTCGACAATTTCTCTCGATGATGCCTATACATCATTACTGTAAATTGCGATTATATTGAACTTTTAAAAGTAGAATGTTCATAGAACATGGCTAATTTAATCAAACTTATATCCCTCTTTATCCGAATATCTCGAGTTGTACAACACTCGTCGCGACTATTTAGTCCATACATATTTTGTCAACTTCATATAATACGTTCTTAAGGTTTTGACATCATTAATGCTTCTAGCATTATCAATCCATGAGTGAATTCTTTCCATATTATCCAAATATGCATGTGCTTTCACTCTTTAGAAGTTTTGCTACATAAATTTGCCTATTTAATAGACAGATACCTATATCATATGCAAAAATATGATGAACACTTGCTTTTATCTCCAAAATCCATATTGTACCATGCGTGTATACTATTTGTTGAGATATCTCAATCACTGGGTACAAGTTTTCTATGTATGTTTCCTGGTGCACAAGTATTACATCGTTAAGATGTGTCAATTAACCTTTTAAGCACTCAATTGCTTTAAAAACTCATCAGGAGTTCCAGTTATATCCAACATGTAAAATAATCATAACCTATTCAATCCGAATATGTATAAATGATCACATTGTTCTCGAGAACTTACTTTACATGACCTACATAATTTTATCCTTCGGGACTTTCATGTAAACTCTCAGTATCAAGTGATACATAACATTCATAAGACGAATATCAATTCTCATTTTATATTACCAGACTAATAAGATATTGGAAAGTCAATCCATCCACCACAGGAAAATACGTCTCCTCATAATCAATCATAGGTCTTTCGAAAATTCTTGTGCCACCAATTTTTCCTTATTCCATTCAATTTTATTTTCACATAATTCACATAAAAGACACATATGTATCCAACATATTTTACAACTTCAGTTGTACGGACTGTTGGTCCAGAAACTTTTCATTTCATTAGAGAACTAAACTCTGCCTTATTTACGTCTTTCTATTTTGGCCAATCATTTCTTAATATTCATTCATAGGGAGATCTTAAATCTTGATCCTCATCATTTAATCATTTTAAGCGCTACATTATATACAAAAGTATAACGACGTCGATTTTTATTTCGATTCCATACATATCTTAGACATGATACAATTTATCGAGATCTCTTAATTTTCAGGTAACTGAGGGTCTTCTTAAACCATCATGTCTATTGTCTCTTCAGGAGATCTTATTACTATAACCTCGACTTGACCATCTTAATTACTTGCTCTAATTTTCAAGGAATTTTATTATTGGAATCAACTAGTCTACCACGCTTTAGGTGTGCAATAGACTCATTACAAAAATATGTGGTTGTCCTCTTGGGACACAAATATAACTGGAGCATAAGCAGTTGATTATGTGATTTACTTAGTCACTCTATTTAGGTCAGTGAACGTGTCTGGTAATTTGTTCATTAATATTGGTAAATGAATTATACTTTAAACTTCTAGTTCATAGTTTATAGTTTGAGGATCAAGATGACATGATAATTCATTTCACTTTTCACTTTCCAACTGCTTGTTATCTCCCCCTAATGTTGGGAACATTCATTCACTAAAGTGAAAACCAATGAGCCATAAACAAATTTCTCACTACTGGCTTTAAGTATTCAATAGTAGACGATTATTTATACCCAACATATTCTCAAACTTTTTAAGAGTCCCATGTTTGTGCGGTGTGGTGGATGAGTTTCATTATATGTCGCACAACCAAAATATTTGATGAGACATCTTTGGTTCCTGACCAAAAACCAACTGTATGGGGAGAACTATAACTTATTGGCTTGATGTGAATTGATGGTACTATATATAAATTACATGTACCTAAAGAACTTTTGCTCCTCTCATGATCATTGGCTTTGTAACCAATAGTAGACGTTTAGTGATTATTTCAACAATAACACTTATTCCAATGATCGTTAATAACTTGGGAATTAAATTTACTATTATCAAATAAATATACTAATATGGATTAATATGATTTCTATCACATTAGCTAAGCCACAATCACACAAGCTTCAGGTTGTGGATTTGATGACCATTTAGACGATGCATCGATTTAAAACACTAAATGGTATCATGTTGGGATATCCATATCCGTTAATCGCTTCCAGAATATTTAGGTATACACACCCTCGTTTATTTTTCAAATATATAATTTCCCTTGAGATCAAACATTACATGGGTGACAACTGGCACTTTTCCCTGAATTTCGTACAATAATAAACAGTAATCTGTGCTTTAGTGACTGTGCATGATTGAATTAACAAGATGAATGAATTTCTGATTTCTGTCATATACATACAAAGGCATTTCATGTTGCAAGATTGTTTATCTTTATTACATGCAACACTATATGGTACAATTAGTGCACGAAACAAAGTTAGCACAGTTATCAGACAAACTAGAAGTACTAACGGGAGTTCAGTACTCAGATAGACATGATGTTAAGACACAGAATGAGCCCCGAAACCAAGTAATACACTAGAGTAGTATGTAGGGAAGTAGGGATTACAAAACTTCCCCCTAGTGATAACTTAGGTGCCGGAAAGTGCCAGAAACACACTAAGATTGCAGAATTCTGCAGAAAATAAACAAATTCAGCAATTTTCAGCATTTTAACAACTAAATATAATGCATAAATGTGATTTAATGGTCCAGAATACTTTCCTAAGTGTCGAGAATCAAAATTTTCATAAAAGGTAATATAAAGCACACTAAACTGCGTAATTTAGCACCTTAACGAACCGTAATGAAACGAACAACCGGACAATACCCGAAATACCAAATTTTCACTAGAAGCATTGTTTTAGGGTTACGAACTAGTTATGGTCACCGAACATCATATTACATCTCATAAACACTAAATACATAAAATACCTAACTAGCACCATTAAATCCTAACTAAATCATGTAACTTACAATTGAAATGTTACACTTTACCCCCCCCCCCATCTTGGTTAGGGACAAGGGTCCCACATGTGATTTTATTTGATTATTTTAGATATCATGTTGTAGAATATTCCAACAAATATACGTTAAAGATTTGAAGAATTTTATAAAAATCATAAACTAATATCACACCTTCATTCACCATCTTCCAACACTTCTCATCCTCCTTCTTCTCCTCCCTAGTCTCGGCTCACCCTCATCACCATCACACCACCATTTCATTCACCAATCAAGCATTCTAAGGTTACTAGAAGGTGTATGGAGACTATCTAAGGAAGCTTGAAGTGTAGGAACTTGAAGGACCTCTTTGTGGAGTCTTTAACCACTGATTTTCTTCCATAATCATCTTCATCATTTTTGTGCCACTTCCCTAGCCATTAGAGCTAGTAGTAAGCTTCTTGATCTTGTTTTTACTTCTAATCATAATGGTTAAAGTGTTATGTAAGTGGTTAAACACAAAAAATACAAAGAAATAAGAAGATGATCACTAACATAAAGGTAAATAACATGAACTTGAAAGTAAGGTTGTTTTGGAGTATGATGATGATTGATACATGTTAAAAGTCTGGTAAATGGATGATTTTAAAAATAATTTTCTCAAGAAACCAAAGTTATTTACAAGATTTACAAGATCATGATTTTGAAAGAAACTAATCATATTTTTAGTGATAAATCAAGTATAGAAACATGTTATTAATAAGAAAAATACAAAAGAATTATTTTTGGAAAAATCATCTTGTAAGTTGTAAAGGACTAGATTTTGCAAGCATGTGATTATTAAACAAATAACCATGTTTTAGAGGGTAACTTAACCTACTAAGTTACTACAACTTTTTACAAAATTTCAAGTTCATGTCAAAGTGTAAATTGCATATTTAAAGCATATGGTAAGTCTTGTTTATGTTGTTGATGATTGATGATGATTTTAAAAGAAAATGATATGCTTTGAAACCATGGAAACCTCCATTTTTAAGGAGAAACTATGGCAAAATTTTTGTAGAATTTAAACACTTAGAAAAATATTTAAACAAGTGTTTGTAAGTAAATTTTAACCATGGCTTAAGTAAATTTTAACCATGGCTTTTCATATAAAATTTGCCATAATTTTTGTTACAAAAATTACAAATATTGGAGGTTATTTTTGATAAATAAAAGTGACTAAGTATATATTTAGGGATATATATATTTAGATGTCACAATTTGTGTAATTACTTGTATATTATGTGTATTAGTTATATTATTTTAGGAGTTGAAAAAATATAACTCACCAAAATTCCAAAAATTATAATAAAAAGTAATACCAAAATTCCAAGAAAACAAATATATAATTTATACCCGAATACTGGACAAACCGAACACGGATGTATGAACTACACTTACGTATATATTCTGGAAATAGATATATATGTTGACAAACGAGTTAAACGGTATTTTGGAAACCGAAAGAACGAAAATTATAATTTTTACAAGTCTTACAAAATATATCATATTTTGTCAAGTAGAAAATACATTATTTTGAGTGGAGAAAAATAAATATATTTTCTTGAACAATTACAAGATATACTATTTTTGGAGAAAGTATATATTTTCTTAAGCAAATTAAGAATATATTATTCTTGGGGTGAAAAAGGATTTATATATATGTTCTAAGTTAATCTTGAAAATATATTATTTTTGATGTTGATATGAAAATATAATTATTTTTTCCAAGGAAGAATTATGACTAATGTTCTATAAAAGTTTTCTTAAAATATATATATTTTAAGAATACAAAGTAGTGATTTTTATTGGTTAAAAGTAATATTCCGAAAAATGTATATACAAAATTAAGTATAAGAATACTTAATAAATACAAGAAAATACGTATTCTCATACGTACGAATATACACCGGAGTACACCACAAATACTTGGCAAAATACACAAGTATAATTATACCCATACTTGGGAAATATCCATGAAAAGAAATACAACACAAACTAAGGCAAACATATATTATTTTGACAATATTCCAAATAAATGGATGAAATTAATTTAAGTTAAAATATTATTATTTTAACTGATAATTATATACTTTGGAATATTATAATATACATCAATGATGTAACTCAAAATACACCAAGATTTCCAAAACAAGTCTTAATGAACAACTAAGACAAAGAGTCGTTACACGACCTAAACGTCTAATAAAACATGGCACGTGTGTAGGTAGTTGTACGACTCGTAGGCGGACTTTTGAATATACAAGACAGCTGGACGCAAACTTGTGAGTTCATGTCCCCCCTTTTCTTTTACTGTTTTCGGAATTATAACGCTCGGGGGTGGAATACATGTTACGAATGTTCAAATGGTATGATTTGGCTATGAAATGAACTATTAGATCATGTGAGCATAGACTGAAATTGAAATGCCGATAACTCTCATAAGAAACATGGACAAAGGTTAGATCTAACGGGTACGGCCGAGCCCCACTCATGGTCCCAATGTGACTACTTAGAGTGCTTTAGTGTCCCAGTCGAGGTGATTCGACAACGGTCAAGGGGATTTGACACAATCAAGGTGATTTGATACAGTCAAGGGAATTTGACACAGTCAAGGTGAATTTGACACAGTCAAGGTGAATTTGACATAGTCGAGGGGAACTCAACACAGTCGAGGAGATTCGACAAAGACAAAAGCCTACTCATATTGAGTACTACCTATATCTTCACATACATTAATGTCCTTGCAAAACATTAAGGCAAATTGGAAATAAATAATCCCAACTCACTGTTATTGGCCAATAATAATCCCAACTCATTTAATCACCAATAATAATCTGAACTATTCACTTTTGTTTGTAAAATACTCCCACGTTAAAAAAACACTAACTAGGTTAAAATATTGTTGATGTGGCTTAACATGTGTTGACCGACGTGGCTGGTTAACATCTTACCTGTGTATAAAATGATTATCAGCCTCATTTGCACACACAATCGTCTGAATTTGCCCAATTTGTAGAATTAGGGTTTTGAAGGAGAGTGCGACTGTGTGTGCAAATGAGGCTGATAATCATTATATACACGTGTAAGATGTTAACCAGCCACGTCAGTCCACACATGTTAAGCCACATCAGCAATATTTTAACCTAGTTAGTGTTTTTTTAACGTGGGAGTATTTTACAAACAAAATTGAATAGTTCGGATTATTATTTGTGATTAAATGAGTTGGGATTATTATTGGCCAATAACAATGAGTTGGGATTATTTATTTCCAATTTGCCAAACATTAATTGATCTGTTCATAGACGCTTTTCATACCTATTTTCAAAGGAGTCTCTCAAATGTTTAAAGCTTATCAGTACTCATACAAAACGCATAAACTCGCTCAACTTTTGTTGATGTTTTCAAAATTACATGTATTTCAGGAAACAAGTTGGATCTTGGGCGCTGGTGTCGTTACTGGATGTAAATTTCAAGTTTAGATGTCATCCACTTTTGTTGGTTTGTAACTTGATAAAAGGTTGTGTTGTTTGAAACTTAAATGACTGGTGTCTATAATGTTTTGAACTTTATGAATGGATGAACATCATTTTGATCATATAGTTGTTTATTATAATCGAATGCAATGAGAACCAATTAAGTCACACGCATACGCTTCCGCAAAAGTCAGGGTGTGACAGTTTGGTATGAGAGCTTTGATTGTAGTGAACGAGGATTCCTTCTCGAGTCTAGACTACAATCACTAGGACCCTCTCACGAAAACATTTTCACAAAAAGTTTTTCATTGCATTCACGAAAGCGCCAAGATCCATGAGTCAAATATTTTTCAAAGAAAAGACAAGGCAAGGATATTAGTAGGGAGGAGAATACCCCAAATTAAAGTGCCAATCAAGGCATAGTCTACGTGAGATAGACTTGCCAAAGACAAAATGAACCCCCCGAAAGGACAAACGAGAGTTATATGTGACATGATGCATCTATTTGCATGTTTATACTAAGTAACATATTTATTCATTAATGTATATGCGTATAAGTGTACGGAATAATTATTGACGTGAACGAGATACCTTCGACTCCGAATCCTATTATTGTTCTTAACTCGCACGATGAGACTATCGACCTCGCGTTTATTGCGAAGCTTATGGCTGGAGTAATTACCAAACGAGATCCTAAGCTGATTCCATAGAAGATGGTCATTCTTCCCTCTCGAATGAGGAGGTGCCTGACTACGGTAGTGATGACGAGGCGGAGGAGGCAACCTTGGATAACAACCTTATCAGTGGGACAAGGTCCCTGTGGCCTTTGAGAAACAAGATTTACGACACACTTGACTAGACAAGGAAGATGAAGTGCTCATCTTGAAGGTACCCCTCCAACTACTAGGAATTATCCTTATTCCTATTATGTCTAATCACCGTGCCTATTCGCGCGCAACGATAACGGATGATAGCGCGTGGACCACCATAATGGTCCATTCCATGTCGGAGGTATGCGGACAGTAGTGTCCCCTCTTTAGTTGGTTATCTGCTTTGAATGAAGGAAAATTGGGGTGACCATGCAAGACAATTTATTATTACGGGGGCCCACGTAATAACGACTTGTAGTGCATAGAGATCCTGGTCGACTATGAGGGTCAAGCTAATGATCACCATTCATCCAAAAATTACTAAGTGTTCACACCTTCATCTAATAGAACAATACATCGATAGTTGCTATAGCACTCTACAAAGTAGGAAATCTACCTTTGCCTACTTCGTGTCTGACACTTCTACCCGTATACGAGTCGTTTGGGAACCGATATCTAAGTAAGTGAGGATGGTTAACATTCGGGAAAGATTCAGCAACTTTATACTCTCTATCACCCCTATATGTGGTAGAAATGCACAACCCCCATCTTTTGTGTTAGTGCATATGTCTGTTGACTTCGTCTTGTATCGAGTCATGTAACTAGAATAGATAGACTAGGACACGTTGTACGAGAGAAACAGGAAACAGACCTGAACCAGCCACCTCACACGAAGTGGCTAGGCCACATCGCACGAGGTGACCAAGTTCATGCGGTCTAGCCAGGTCGTCCGACCTGGGCCAGCTTGTGTGGACTGGTTCATGCGGTCTGGCTCTCGTATATATATGTGGTCTTGGGTCTTCATTTGTAACAATCTGATTCCGGAGACGAAGTGCTGCCGAAGTGTCGAACGATCTGTAAACACTACCAAATCAATATAATCGACAGTTAAATTGATTCTACGTGTTAAACAAGCTGCAAACATGTCCAAATCATTGAATTCCGCCTTTGGTTTGGTCTAGAACTCTTCTGATCGACTCGTTAGGTCGAACCTTTGATCCTACAAGTGGTATCAGAGCTCAGGAGGAAGAGTTCTTACCATACAGCTTGTTTTTCACGGATAAAACTGATTTCTACTCATTTCTACTCATTTTTCTACATTTTTCATCAAATTTGCCCAGATTCCACGGCTAAAATGATCTGATCTTGACAAATAACACGTAAAACACTGTTTTCAACAATATGGGAACAAATTTGACCATAAATTCAAACTAAAAACTGATCAAATTCGACAAAATCATGAACTTTTGGATTTAGAAGTTTCAGACGAGGTGGATTTTCATCCAAACAGTTTGAATTTTGAACCAGAAAGTTTGAACTTTGGCCAAATTGCATGGAAAACCGTCAGATCGTTTGAGAGATTCTCCAGGTCGTACGGTTTGAACATCCAAGTTGCACGATCTGAACCAGGTCTTTTGAGAATATACTCAGATCGCACGATCTGAACCTGACTGTTTGAAAAATTAATTCACTCAGACCGCACGAGGTGGTTCAGATCGTTTGAAGTTGGTCCAGCTGATTTGGAAGTTTTTCAAACCGCTTGAAATTTAACCAGGTCGCATGATTTAGTTCAGACTGCTCAAGCTCGTGTGAAACCTCAACTTGTTTAAGTTTACCGGATCTTTTGAATTTCAGACTGTGTGAAATTCAACTCGTGTGAATCACCAGGTCGTTCCAAACATTCAGACCATTTGAATCACCAAATCGTTCAAAAATTAAGAGCGTTTGAATTACTCACTCCGTACGGATTTGAGATTTCCAGCTCGTTTCAAAACCCCAGCTCGTTTGAAATTATGTTTTTGTAAATCTTTTCACCAAAACATGGAAAACGAATTTTACAATGCGTTTGCTACTGCTCCGGTCGCTCCAGTTACAGTTGCTGAAACTGTTGGTATCGAGAATGAAACGGGAACTTTCCAAAAGCCTCCAAAGCTTATGTACATTGAGGACTTTAAAGGGTGGCATGACCGTTTTGAAAACTGGGTACAAGCAAACAAGTTTGATGCTTGGGTTTCTTTAGAGAAAGATTATACTTTACCGAAAGATGAACTTGGAAATGAAAAAAAATTAAGTCAATTTTTACCGGATGAAAAATTAAGATACACCAGTGAAAAAATGATGATTAGCATTCTCCAACAAGCAGTAAAAGAAGATATTTTTGTTTTGCTTCAACATGAGGGAACTGCTAGATCAATCTGGAGAGCGTTGATTAAAAAGTTTAAGGGTAGTGCCGATATGATCAAAAATAAACGAGCATTACTAAAGAAATCGTTTGATATGTTTACAGCTTTTGAAGGTGAGACGACTAGGAAGATTATCGAGAGATATTGTCATCTAGTCATGGAGATGAAAAGATTGGACATCAAGAAAGAAGATGAAGAATGGGTTGATAAGCTAGCCGATGCGCTACCACAGAATGAATGGGGAACATATCTGTTGATTTTAAAGCATAACCGACAATTTGAAGATATGAATTTGAGTATGTTTATCCAGAAGCTGGAAGAACATGAGCTATCAATTCGAAAAACTGCTACAATGAGAAGTCCGGGTGCTCAACAGGATGTTAGTCTGTACTACAGAGAAAACAAGATTGAAACTACTCCTTGTCCGAAGATTCAAACTGCGTTCAGTGCTGAAAATTCTTCTGGAACAAATGCAAGCTATACAAATCAGAGCAGTGGATATTCTTCGTCTTATTCAAGTTTTGAACCAAATTTCTCGACACCGAGTTCTCAACAACAAAGTTCAACAAATTTTACCGGTCAAGTATTGCAATGCAATGTTGCATTACATATTCAAAATGGTCAAAATTTTTCTCCAGATATTGCGAAGCAACACATGGCATCTCTTGTCACTGTGTTAGAGTTGTATGAAAGCTTAGTTGCTGGACGAATCGGAAATCTGATGCTTACTAAAGAGGATTATGATCAGATTGATTCTGAAGAACTTGAGTTGATGGACATCAAGTGGTGTTTAGCTAGCGTTTTGAGAAGAGCAGAAAAGTTCAAACAGATCACCGGAATAGATGATCTTCGTGAAGCTGCAATATCTCAGCTAGGTTTTGATAAATCGAAGGTTACCTGTTTTCGTTGCCGAGAAAAAGGACATTTTAAACGAGAGTGTACAAACAGAGAAACAACCGGAAGACAAGATCCTTTCGGAAACAACGATTATCATAGAAAAGCAATTTATCATCAGGTTGCTCAACAACCATATCAACAACAATCTTCACACTCACGTACTATTTCGATTGAAGAATCAAAGGGTAAAGCTTGTTTTGGTCTGGTAGACCAAGAAGATGAAAGGATTTCAAAAGACTTCAATTGGGATGATTATGATCCTTCTAAACCTTCAGTTTCTAAAGCATTTGTTGCTTGAATCTTTGAAGATTCAACCTCGGAAGAAGAATCAATCAAATCTAAGAACAGTCCTAGAAGACAACCGATTTTTAAGTCTTCAGGAAGTGACGAAGACACTGATGATGAGGAAGAGTATATTAATAAAGCTAGAAAACAATTGGATCCTTATAGTTTTGATTTGTTTTTTTGCAGATAAAATAGAGATATTGAAAGAGAAAAGGGCTGCTAGACTGAAGAGAGAAATGGAAGCAAGAAGGGTTGCTGAAGAAAAGACTGAAGTTAAGATAGAAGCTGATAAGGCAAAAGTTGAAGAAAAAACCGACAGAGAAGGTCGAGGTTGAAGAGAATGAAGTGAAGATAGAAGTTGAGAAAGAACCGATTGTGATTGAAAAAATAGTTGAAGTTGAAAAGATTGTAGAGGTTGAAAAACCTTGTGCTAAGTGTTTAGAACCCTGCAAAGATTGTGCCGAGAAAGATACAAAGTATGCTGAATTAGAGAAGCTCAAAGAGAACTTATTGCATAATGTGAGAAGCATAAAGGAATCATATGATCTCTTAAGTAGCAAAGTCAATTGGTACAAAGGAGCTAGTGATGAGGATATCCAGATGAGGAATCTTCTGAAAGCAACAGTTCTTCAAAAGCAAACTGCAATTAACAAATATATCGAGATTATTGCTGGGCTAAAACAAGAATTGGCAGCGATGACGATTGAAACAGAAAGAGTGAATACTTTACTTCGAAGTTATCAAAGTTCAGAGTATGTTATTGATCGCATCTATCCTACCGTTGCAGCTCATAAGTATGCAGAAGATGAAGAAAATTCTGGTAAGAAAACTGGTTTGAATTATAACAAAGTACCAAATCCAATATGGGATGGCTATACCCCCCGACACTTTGAAAAGGTGGCTGAAGCACTCAATCTGAATCTGAAATCCGAGTCTATCAATGGATTACCAGATGATATTGATGTCACCTTCACAGTGTCTGACACTGATCATGAGTCCGAGTTAATTAAGAAAGTGGTCGATCAGGTGTTGGAGAAAGATGAAGAATCAAAGTCAGAGTCTAAATCTAAAAATTCGAGTTCATCAGACAAAAGTTCGAGTTCACCGGTCAAAAGGGTTTACAATAAAGATTTTTTGATATCAAAAAATAATTTGAATGACGAAACATTCAAAGTAGCATATACTTTGAATGACTCCGAAAAATTATATTCTGATGAAGAATTTCCAATAAGAGGTGTTAAAACTGAAATGATTAACAAGGTCTTCAAATTAACAGAAATTAATATTTCTGAAATAAAAGATGTAAATCTTACTGAAAAACCTAAAAAGTACACTTCAAGAGTTCAACAAAGATTGAACAAGAAAAAGGGTTACAGTTCTGGTTCGGGTTATCGAAAGAAACCAAACCATAACAGTAATTTCAAAAAGAAAGGATTAGGTTTTATTCCACTAGAAAATCATAAAAATTATAAAGAAGTTAAACCAAAAACTAAATTTGTTTCAGGAGCAAGTTCTGAAGAGGAGAAGGAGAAACCTTTCTGGAAACAGTCAAACAAAGAGTTTCTAGCCGAAAAGCAAAAGAATATGTTGAAGGAATCTGAACCGAGAGTTGAAAGAAGAACCTGTTTCAGATGCCAGGAGGTTGGACATGTTGCTTGGAATTTCCCAAAGCCCACCAACACAAAACAGGGAGTTTCTTCTAACTCTAAATTGAAAAAGAAATGTGTTGATAAAAAGGAACAAGCAATAGGAAAATTTAAGGAGTTCAAAAATTCGACTTTCGAAGTTGGTGAAAGTTCGAAACATTTTTACAAAAGAGGAGCCAATTTAAACAAACACAAATGGGTTGTTAAGAAATCAGAGGTTGTTTCTGGCAATGAATCTGATTCGTCAAAGTCAGAGGAGCCACCTATTGTGCTAAATGATGAGAATTCCATTCCGACAATGGATGATGAAAATTTTCCACCATTGTCAAGCAGAAACTTGAAATCAAAAATTGGTAAGATTGAGATTTCAGATCAATTCTTCTCTGATAAGAAAGAATTTGATGCTGAAAAAACATTTAATGGTAAAGTGCTACATATTTTTGGTAAGATGGCTGATGGGTAGGTGAAGGGACTGAAAGAATTTTATGAATCGAAAGTTGTTAAACCAAATGATGATGGTTCACCCATGATTGATCAGGCATGGATGAGATTCTTTAAAAAGTAAAATCCTGACTTGCCGGAGCTCCTAAGTTGGTAATCGTGGAGCATGAATCGGCATCATTCTTGAAAAAATGTTTCTGTGAAAAATCTTCAAGTGATAGTTTTTACAAGTGGTTGAAAGAACAAAGTGATGAATGATTCCCCATGATGTGTGAAATCAACAAAACTAATTTTCCGGAAAAACCATTTTGATTAAAACAAACTTAAGTGTTTTGAAATCATAATGGGAAAATAGTTTGTTGTCAGGGGAAGTTCTGATTGTTTAAGCCAAGAGAATGGAGAATTGAAGCAATTCACATCAGTTTGTCATTTTATTTATACAGTTTATTGCTTTTACTTTCAAATTTTCTCGGAAAATAAAAAATTGAAACATATTTTTGATTTTAGGGTGAGTAAAAAATTAAAATTTTGAAATTTTGAAAAATCAAAAAACATGATAAAATAAAAAAATACAAAAACATCGAAAAATCAAAAATGAGTTTTGTTGTGAAAAAGAGGAAATGATAGTACATCAGTGGACTATCACAACATGCTAAAGAAATGGAAAGTCAAAATGTTATTAAACGAGTCTCACTAATGATGTGCCAGTAGATTTCGCACGACTAGTAGATTGAATTCGAGATATAAACATAATGATACACTACTTATCCTCGTGGGGAACATCTCTCGGATATATGGGTAACCCCCGAAATCTTGTTTGAGAGATTGCCTGATTCTGAGATACTAGGTCTTTATACTGTTTGATATCTGGGGTATTATATCTGGTCTTCTGATATTGCGGAAGCAATGGCCTAGACCTCGTATAATACTTTATTCGATTTTAAAGCTCACCATCTGCATAAAAATTGATAAAATATCGAAAGATACGAATCAATTGCAGTTGAAGAAAAGATTCCCTAAAGGGAACACATCTAAAGTCGAGCTCTCATCTCTTTGACTGAACGGTAGTTCATACCTGAGCTCTCAAGGTCTCGCACTAACCCCAATACAGATATCAGATTGGTATACTCACCTGTAAGACTGATCTAGGGAATTTTGTTACAGGAGTATATTCTGAGGTAGGACACGTGAATAAGTTAAGTCCTTAAAACACTAATTCATATCTTAAATCAATTGAAACTTGTGTAGAAGTTTAAGTGGACAACAATACTGACAATCAGAAGTGAATTTGTTTAAGACTTAAAGTTAAATCAAGATCAACGGTGTTAGTGATAAGTCTCAAAAACTGATATGATCCTCTTACACAAACTCACAAAAAGATGTCTGTATATAGTTTATTTCCCAAAATCCAAAAAGATTTTCAGTATGTTTTAGCATAAAATTTTGAAAATTCAAAAAGATTTTATTTCATATTATTTTCGGCAACTGATGTTTGGAAAGCTGATTTTCAAAATTTCAAGTGCTAAACATGATGAACGACAACAGGGTTGGGAGAGTTTGTTTGAAATGAGAAATGATTTTGAAATGATTAAATGGTTCATTAATTTAAAACCAAATTTGAGTGTTACGAATACAAGTGGTTAAGCAGAGATTATAAATGAGAGATCATGTTGATTTGAGAATGTTTCAAGTAGTTTCTAAAATTGTTATAAATGAAAAATCTTATGTTTTGGGTAGAGCTCGTGCAGGTAAGAACATCGGATAGGAGCCAGAGTTCAATTTGAGCCAGGTTCTTGATTCTAAAGCCTGTAGATAGAAGATTCCAGATTGCAATCCTTGTTGGATTCAAGGGGGAGTCTGAAGCTGTGAGAGCCAGTTTACGTTCCTGGAACATTGCTCGAGATAGAAGCTGCTAATGCTGATGAGTTTAAAGAATCGAGAGATCTGATCAAGAGCGATTGAAAGATAAAGATTGAAGGATGCTTACAGAGAAAGATACTTTGGAAAGAGCGAGAAGACCGATCAAGACTGAAGACTCAATACACTGAAGACTCGTCATCATCCAAGGGGGAGTTTGTTAGTGCATATGTCTGTTGACTTCGTCTTGTATCGAGTCATGTAACTAGAATAGATAGACCAGGACACGTTGTACGAGAGAAACGGGAAACAGACCTGAACCAGCCACCTCACACGAAGTGGCTAGGCCACCTCGCACGAGGTGACCAAGTTCATGCGGTCTGGCCAGGTCGTGCGACCTGGGCCAGCTTGTGTGGACTGGTTCATGCGGTCTGGCTCTCCTATATATATGTGGTCTTGGGTCTTCATTTGTAACAATCTGATTCCGGAGACGAAGTGCTGCCGAAGTGTCGAACGATCTGTAAACACTATTAAATCAATATAATCGACAGTTAAATTGATTCTACGTGTTAAACAAGCTGCAAACATGTCCAAATCATTAAATTCCGCCTTTGGTTTGGTCTAGAACTCTTCTGATCGACTCGTTAGGTCGAACCTTCGATCCTACATTTTGGGAAGTACACCCATCCTTCTGAAACTAAAGACCTAAGAAAACCAATGTAGAAGGAAAATAACTACTACTTTCATATTATGAAACTTGTATGACCGAGGTGATATAACCTCGAGTTCATTTTGTTTTCCCCCTGATAAAAACAATAAGTCAAGTTGTCAAGCATATATGAAGGCTCAGTGGTTGTTTTCTTACTTAAACATTATTGATTTTATATGCATGTGATGTTAGGTGATTGCATGTTTGCTTGTGGTGATATATACCTCATAGACAATTATGGAATGTTGTCTAACCTACCCCATACCTTTTTACCAGAAGAAAATGCTGCCCAGACGTGACATAGACACCAACACATTACCAAGAACTGAAGCCGAACTCAATAAGCGCATTTCCCAAGCTATAGCGCAGCATGAAGCTCCCTGCTCTGAACACAACGGTGGCACTTCCAGAGATAACCGTCTATTTGGCTGCATCTATATACAGTTCCTGGACTGCAAGCCATTGAATTTTGATGGCACAGGAGGTGCCGTTGCTTTCGTTCGTTGGGAAGAAAAGACTGAATCCGTTCTGAGAATGAGTAAATGTTCGTCCGAGTAGAGAGTTACCTATATTTCAGGGTTGTTTTTGGATGGCGCACTCTCCTGGTGGAACCTTCAGGTTCAGACCCTTAGTGAAGCTACTACTTATGCACTGAGCTGAGACGAGCTCAAGGAGTTGATGCGGAAGAAATACTGCGCCAGGGCTGAAATCCAGAAGCTTGAGATTGAGTTCTGGAATTTGAAAATAGATAGGCCGAAGATTACTGAGTACATCCAACGTTTTCACGACTTGTCTAGGGTTATTCCCTACTTAGTCGAGCCTGAATTCACGAGGATTGAACGATTCATTTGGGGACTTGCACCTCAAATCCTGAGCATGGTTAATGCCTCAAAGCCTCTAACCATCACAGAGGCTATCGATTTAAGTGTTACGCAATGCATATCATAGAATTATGATTCAAATCTATATCAACAATTAATACATATTCATGAAGCCTCATAATCATCACTTAACATCACCCTTACCAATAGATCTCAATAGTTTGCCTATTGTCATGCATATTAGTTATGCCTCGGTCGTAAACAAAATAGCCAAACAACATCATATTTATTTTATTTACACCGTACATGCGCATACGATTAAGGTTTATAGGATTTTCACATTAGAGTTTAACATACACAAGTATACAACATCATCATACATCGACATACATACATATATTTATACATGGTTCAATTTACAGTTTGCATATATTATGTGCCACTGATCGCTACTAAACAACTACAAAGCATATTCATCATATAACTGTATAATCAACATCACATATTATCACCAAATAGTTAATCATCAAATCTCATTCAATAACACATATAAACAATATCATGCAAATATGAATACAATAGACAAGAACCCCTAACCAAGACTCTAACCAAATAAGATGCTAACTCGAATGAGGGGGGGGGGGGGTAGACCTGCTGCCGTGCGTAACTTGAGAGATATAGGGTTTGAATGTGTGTTGTGCTAACAATTTACGTAATTCCTTGTGTGTGTATATATCCTACAATAACCGGCCCCCAAACAAAACAAACCATTGATTTACTTGGGCTTCACCCGGCCCAACATGACTTTGGTGTGTGGATGTATAAAATCCAAGTAATCGGCCCATGTGTTTAAGTAACAAACTAATCCAACTAATCGGCCCACTATACACACTCATACACATACTCGAACGTATTAAACATTTAGTAATATAATCGAACATATTAAACATTTAGTAATATACTCGAGAATATTAAACATCTAGTAATATCATTACCGTCATAAGTGTTTACTAATTTTTATCGTCGTAAGGAATGTGAAAGAGGAATAACGAGAAACAGGATCACGTGACGAAGAGATACTGACCTTAAAAGTTTGGGTTGTCACATCATCCCCAACTTGAAAGTAATTTCGTCCCGAAATTTGACAAGTAAGCACAGAAGTGTGAAGTGATAAATCAAGATTGTTGCAGATTTTCCTCAGGTGCCACATCATCCCCAACTTGAAAAGGAATTTCGTCCCGAAATTCACCAGTAGTACCAGAATTAGACTGGTCAATAGGAAAAAGTTGAGGATACTTGAGTTTTATTTGATCCTCGCGCTCCCACGTGAACTCCAGTCCACGCCTTGAGTTCCAACGAACTCTCACAATCGGGATACGACTAGGTTAACGAACCTTGACTTCCTGGTCCATGTGTTCGATAAATTCCTCTAGTAAAGGTATCGTACGTGTTTCATCAGACGACCACTGCCTTAGATCCGAAACATAAATAACATCGTGTACGTTACCCGATTCGTCGGGTAACTCGAGTTTGAAGGCCTTGCCCCTGATTCTTTCCAAAATTTGAATGGCTCACGTGACGTAAATTAACTCGCCACACCTCCCAAGCGTACCACACCCTCACAGGGTGAGACTTTCCATCGTTACACGTTGTCCTGCAGCGAACTCCTATCATTTCCTATGTTTATCAGCCTTTCCAGCGGTCACGCGCCGTCAAACGATTTCAGGTCCAAACGATCTTCCCAAGAGTTTTGAGTAAAAGTCCTGGACTCGTAATTAAGTTTTCAATTACTTTAGTCCAACAAGGAGGTTGGCATTATCGTTCATGCAATGCCCCAAACAGAGCTGTCTGAATACTAAAATGGTAACTGCCGCAGTAGAACTCAACCAAAAGCTAATATCCCTCACATTTTACTAAAGTTAATGACACTTATGTTCGTAGCATGCCTTCGTGTATCAGGATGGTTCGTTTACTCTGTCCGCCCGTCCTATGGTGATAAGCAATGCTGTAGGATCGGTTTGCGACCCGAACGAGTTGTTCAGAAGAGATTTATCAGTTTCAGAGGCGGAAACTAAGAAACCGATTGCGAAACAGCTTGCGTATCACTTTAACACTGATTATATTGATATACTATCGTTTACAATCAGTCCTCACACCGGCAGCACCTCGGTATGGAATTTCAGAAAACGTTACAAATGAAATGACCAACACCCCTATATATACTAGACAAGATTTCGCTTGAAACCTGACAACTTAATTCAAGCGAAATCCACTAAAGAACTATTCAAGCGAAATCCTCAAATATAACTTCAAGCGAAATCCTTATCAATTAACATTCAGTTTCAATTTCATGCATTATCACGTGATATTTTCATGTGATGATGTCACCATTTTTGTCACCATTATGATGTCATCATTGGATATGATGACATCATGCTTGATCAAACCCGCAACGAACCCGAGACTCGACATAAGACGAAGACGACAGATGAATGCACCAACAAATGCTCATGTCTAGACGTGAGCCAATAGGGTTGGGTAGTGCCTGTTATAAATCAAGTATAGTTCAAGATCAGGGGTAACAGGAGTTGGCACCTCATGCCTGAAAGCCGCCTCTCCCAGAGGTACATTCACAGCTGTGAAGACTCTTCAGTTTCCTTGATTGCAAGAAAGTGTGCTGGTAACGTGAGACAATCAACGATCACCCAGGTGATATCGATTCCGTTCTGAGTTGCAAGTAGACTAGCGACAAAATCCATGGCAGTCTATTCTCATTTCCATATACGTGTTGCTAGTTGCTGATACTCCACCTTAACTTTCCCACAAGTCAACCATCACTCACATACATTGCTAGGTGGGCCTCCATGCCCGATCACCAGTACAATATTTATAGATCCTAATATCTCTCACTAAAACCCAGATGGCTAGAATATAGAGACCGGTGTACTTTGCTCAACAAAAGTTTCCTACAGTTACTGTATAATGAGATCCACATTCGTTCCATGAGGTAGCGAATATCGTCTGACCTGCCAAGGTTGCTTCTCCATGCCCCGTATGGGTTCAACTTGAAAATCCTCTTCCTTCAGTTCTCTAGTTTGAGCAGGGCGAGTTGGATCAGGTAAGTGAAAGTCAATAGTGAGCTGCAAAGCTCGTGCACGTTCAAGTTTCATAGTTGTAATCATCCAAAAGTTCCCTCCAGCGATGCCATTAGATGCTTTAGCCCTTCGAAACAACGGTACATGGGAGGCCCTTGCGATCGGTCTAATTAACGCATCTGGTACCGTCCAAGTAGTGCCTCCAACTTAAATCCAAAGACCATGGTTTCCACCGCAGGTTGTGACTCGTGCAACTCTTCTCGTGAATCCACTACGTAAGTCATCACTTCCTCGTGTTACATCAATGTGTAACTAGGACTCTGATTCATACCATCATGGTTTACCACTAGATTACCCGTGCCCTCGGGTGAAGACGATGCTCGGAGCATTGTAGAGTTGGTTTTCAGAGGCTGAAAGGATGTCCTCCTGTTTGTCCCCCACGAATACACAACACCCTGCTGTGCTAAAGTGATTAAAGTTGCGAAGTCCTCGAAAGTTCGGTGATGAATCTATGATAGTAACTAGCTGGACCAAGAAATTACTGTATCCCCGATGGGCTGTCTGGTGCCGATCAATATCTGACAAAATGCATCTTAGCGAGATCCACGTGTATTCCCACTTTGTCGGTTACATGATCAAATTGCATCTCTCGAATCTAGTTGTGAATTTTAACAAGACTTCGCACGTAATGGTTCCTCCCCCAGGAGCGCTAAAATAAGATACAGATGTCGTCCATGATGTTTCTTTCTCTTGGAATTATTCTTCACATCATTATTAAGAATAGTCGTTTCATGTGATCTATAAAGCTGCTGGTGCATAGAAAATCGTAAAAGCCGTACCACGTTTGGAATGTCGTCTTAGGGACAGCCTCCTCCTGGACTTCCATCTGATGATTGCCCGATCTCAAGTCAGTTTTCGAGTAGATCCCTTGCGGTTGGTCAGGAAAGTCGTCAGTGTGAGGTAATGGGTGATGGTTTCCGACTGACATCTTGTGGAGTTCTCGATAATTAGTACATATGTCCAACGAAAGGCTTATCCTCGCTGATATAACTGGGGCTTCCCAAAGCGAAAAAAACTAGATCCGATAAAACTCCTGTCCAATAGTTCCTGAAGTTGATTAAGCAGTTCCTGCAACTCCCCTGATGTAAGACAATAAGGAAAACTAGTAACAAGGGCTGCTTCTGACATGATACCGATCTGATATTCCACCTGATGATGTGAAGGTAAACCTAATAGTTTTTCTGGTAGCACTTAGGAAGAAATCACGAACAATTGGTGGATCCCCAATCCTTTCTTCCTTAGCCTTAACGTTAGTAACGATTGTTAACATAGCAGGGTAACCCTTCCGTAGATACCCCTGGGTCTTCATTGCTGAAACGATGCTAACCTTTCCACCATGCTGACACTTTAGAACAGACGACGGTTCCCTACTAAGAAGGATGATACGCAAAATTTTTCTTCTCACAAGGTATATCTGTACGATGTCTGGATAACCAGTCCATACTAACTACTGCATTGAAGCTACCAAGGATAGCAGAAAGAAGGTCGATGTCGAACACTTGTCCCACAAGGTCGAGTTTGCATCCTAACAAGCATATGAGGTTCAAATTGACTTGCCATCAGCCAATTCCACAACAGGTTCATTTTGAGAAGCATCAGGGTTAAGCAAGACAGAGACGAAGCATTTAGCTACTCATGCTAGCTACCATGTTGCTAAAATCCTGGCATCGCTCACGCCAATCCTAAATGCCCTTTCATGAGTATCATTTCCAGTGTTGTGTTACGGTCACTAGGATTCCCAATTCTGTTATTGTTCCCTGGGTTGTTGACGGCTTGACTTAACAATGGCCAATCCTTGTTATAGTCACCTCCATTTCCATACTGAAAGTTATGATTTGCAAGTACCTGGTTCTCGCCATGACTGTTGCCTTTAATGTCGTTGCTTGAAATGGGGCCCTATGATCTTTCACCAACAGGGTCCATCCTGTCACATTCTGTGCCATGTGCTATGGCACTACTCACCGTTTGGGAAGTTATACATTCCACTCTATAGTCAATTGTCATTGTTCATGTCCCGATTGATTCGTAAGAGTTAACTCCCATAAGTCGCTGTCTAGGGTTAGGGATTCGATTGAAGTTAATCCACTGGTGTTCGTTGCCGATAATCAGGGTTGCCCAAATACTGGGACCAGTAAAGTACTACGCTCATCCTCTTGTCCATCGATCTAGCAAGTTGATAAAGTAATACACGGTATGCTTCTAGAGTGCTCCAGAAGTGATCGCACTCACGGAATCTAAGGCGTCAATACACAGAGTTCCAACCCATGAAAAGGAGTGAGAAAGGTATCGACCAATCATTCAACGCGGAGACATCCAACTCAGGGACGTTCGTACAAGCACCTAACATTCTACCCAGTTTTCTAGGCGTTCAGATGGGTGTTCAGATAATACTCGATAGCACCGAGATTCGTAAGGATTCAGAAAAGAATGAAAAGATCACGTTCAAGTAGGAGACAACCACTCACCACTGCTGTGTCTCCTATGGATTTGTTACGTTTCTCATGATCGAATAACAGAATAGAACCCCTTCTCCACTTGTTAAGGCTCACTGGGACTCGCATGCACCTCACATTATTATTATGTGTGCACTCACATTAATATTGTGATTTGCATGCTCATCTCAGCTCCTCCTAACTCATGTCAAGTAGTTCCTCAAACTCAAAGGTTAAATGAAGGTTGTCAAGGTAGTAAAATCACATAAATTCAAGGACTATGACAGCCCAGTGTAACCGCACCATGATATTGTCCATTTGGCAACCAGCACGCTCCCAGCGTCTGCCCCTCACGGTTTTAAAACGTGTCATAATGTAAGTAAGCAATTCACACAATTATGCTATAGTGACGAGTGTGTGTTCGTATGTTACATCATAAACAAACGTGTACTAGTCATGTAATGTATGCAACAAGTGAGAAAGAAGAACCTTGCTATCTGGAGCTGAGTGTCATGGTCGTATTCACGTATTCAGAACTGTTTGGTTATAGTCTGGTTTTACAAAAAACATTTTAAAACCAAGTTCACTATAACCAGTGGCTCTGATACCAAACTGTCACACCCCCAAAATACCACCTAGGGAATGTCCCTGTTAAGCGTGTGACGTACCAACAACGAGCCACTAATTACATTGAACCCATTCAAGTTTATAAATAAAATCCCCATTTATTACTGAAAAATGTCATCAACAAGTTTAAATGAAAACCAACATGTTCAGCGGAAGCGAATAGTAAACCAAAGTTAAATTGTTCAAAACCAATGTATAATAGCAATAATCAATCACATGAGTCTCTCCAGTCGACCCATGACCACTCCAGCTACTCCAGACAGCAAGTTCCCATACCCAAGACATCTAACGACCTGCGAGCATGCAACAAGTGTATCAGACAAGGCTGGTGAGTTCATAGTTTTACAAAAACGTTGGTTACCAAGTGTATAGTTAATCCATTGAATTTACAATGTTGATAATATCCCGAATACAAGACGGCTCCTGATTTACATTGCCCTTTCTCCAATGCTCCTATCAAAGCATTGGTCATGACTAGGTCATTAGTTCACACCCGTCCTCTCAGGTACGGGGTGAGGGTGCCAAACCTAAGTAGCGCTACCAACTAATACCTTGTTACCTCTCAGGTAACTAAACAACAAGGAGGGCCTTTAATTGTGAAAGGACGAGTATATTATCCAACATTCCAGATTTACCCAAAAGACTATTCCACACAGGAATACCCATGATTTACCCAAAACCGATCCCTCTCAGGGATACCCAAAGACTGTCCCAACCACCGGAACGCATGCTCAAGAGAGATGAACTCACCTTTGGTTTGCTCGGTAAGACTAACTACCCGTTTATCAGTTGGTCAAACACGTCCTAGCATGAGTACCAATATCAATCAGTTTTACGTTTACTTACACTTCGTTCACATTTACACATGTAGTATACACTTATCCACAGACATGTTATAACACTTAGTCATGCACGAATTCCATCATGTAAAGTATGTTCGCATACTAGGTGCTACATGTATAGAGTTATACTTCGCCTATCACGTTTTAAATATTCAAATAACATTATGTTTCAACATACAAAAATGTGCAAGTTCGCTAGTGGCCCGTAGACCCATTGTGCGAGACCCAGGCACAACCCGTCCTGGCCCACAATCCAGGTGTGGTGTTTCTGGCCCAGTTATTTAATTCCCGAAGCCCACCAGCTAAGTCATTTGTTTCTCATGTGAAGCGGCCCAAGTTAAATTCAATGAGGTGTGGCCCAGGTTTAATAGGCTAATCGACATGTGTGTGTTCAACCATAGTGTGCGGCCCAATCCCAATTCTTGTTAACCCTTATCGAATCACTTCCACCATACATATTAATTATTCTGATCAATAACAAGATATCATTTAACAACTGCATCAATTATGTCATCAAGCAATGCATATCATAGAATTACGATTCAAGTCTATATCAACAATTAATACATATTCATGAAGCCTCATAATCATCACTTAACATCACCCTTACCAATAGATCTCAATAGTTTGCCTATTGTCATGCATATTAGTTATGCCTCGGTCGTAAACAAAATAGCCAAACAACATCAGATTTGTTTTATTTACACTGTACATGCGCATACGATTAAGGTCTATAGGATTTTCACATTAGAGTTTCACATACACAAGTATACAACATCATCATACATCGACATACATACATATATTTATACATGGTTCAATTTACAGTTTGCATATATTATGTGCTACTTGATCGCTACTAAACAACTACAAAGCATATTCATCATATAACTGTATAATCAACATCATATATTATCACCAAATAGTTAATCATCAAATCTCATTCAATAACACATATAAACAATATCATGCAAATATGAATAACAATAGACAAGAACCCCTAACCAAGACTCTAACCAAATAAGATGCTAACTCGAATGAGAGGGGGGGGGGGGGAAGACCTGCTGCCGTGCGTAACTTGAGAGATATAGGGTTTGAATGTGTGTTGTGCTAACAATTTACGTAATTCCTTGTGTGTGTATATATCCTACAATAACCAGCCCCCAAACAAAACAAACCATTGATTTACTTGGGCTTCACCCAGCCCAACATGATTTTGGTGCATGGATGTATAAAATCCAAGTAATCGGCCCATGTGTTTAAGTAACAAACTAATCCAACTAATCGACCCACTATACACACTCATACACATACTCGAACGTATTAAACATTTAGTAATATACTCGAACATATTAAACATTTAGTAATATACTCGAGCATATTAAACATTTAGTAATATCATTACCGTCATAAGTGTTTACTAATTTATCGTCGTAAGGAATGTGAAAAAGGAATAACGAGAAACAGGATCACGTGACGAAGAGATACTGACCTTAAAAGTTCGGGTTGTCACATTTTATGAACGTAAGCATCGGCCCCCTTTGTGTTTGGCGAAGGCCAGATATAAACGATTTACTGGCCCCGAATTGGTTCAGGAAAACTTTAGGCAAGATCGTTCGGATACGTGATCGTATCAAGTCAGCATGTGATATATAGAAAAGCTACGCCGACAAGCGGTGGAAACTGTTGGAATTTGAGTTTGGAGAAATGGTTTTCATTGACAGTCTCGCCTTGGAAGGGCGTGGTACGATTAGGAAAAGCGTGGGAAGTTGAACCCACGGTATAATAGACCTTTCGAGATCCCAGAAAGGATCGGAACCATTGCTTAGAAGCCGAAACTTCCCGAAACATAGCAGTGTTCATGACACGTTTCACGTGTCTAATCCTTGGAAGAATCCTACTCAGGAAATAGTCGTTACTCTCGCAAACAAGATTCACATCAACGACAAACTCCAATTTACTAAAGAACCTTTTAAGGTCACGGACTGGAAGTCCACAAAACACGGAGAAGTCATTTTAAACTCGTTAAAGTTCGTTGGAATTCACATCATGGCCCAGAGTTTACTTGGGAACATGAAGACCAAAACAAGTCTAAGTATTTATACCTATTTCACAACTCCCCTGGAATCTAGAATGTTACAACTGGCACTTTTTCTTGAATTCCGTACAATAATAAACAGTAATCTGTGCTTTAATGACTGTGCATGATTGAATTAAAAAGACGAATGAATTTCTGATTTCTGTCATATACATACAAAGGAATCTCATGTTTCAAGATTGTTTATCTTTATTACATGCAACACCATATGGTACAATTAGTGCACGAAACAAAGTTAGCGCAGTTATCAGACAAACTAGAAGTACTGACGGGAGTTCAGAACTCAGATAGACATGATGTTAAGATACAGAATGAGCCCCGGAACCAAGTAATACACTAGAGTAGTGTGTAGGGAAGTAGGGATTACAAAACTGCCTCCTTAGTGATAACTTAGGTGCCGGAAAGTGTCAGAAACACATTAAGACTGTAGAATTCTGTAGAAAATAAACAAATTCAACAATTTTCAGCATTTTAACAACTAAATATAATGCAGAAGTGTGATTTAATGGTCCAGAATACTTTCCTAAGTGTCGGGAATCAAAATTGTCATAAAAGGTAATATAAAGCACACTAAACTACGTAATTTAGCACCTTAACGAACCGTAACGAAACGAACAACCGGACACTACCCGAAATACCAAATTTTCACTAGAAGCATTGTTTTAGTGTTACGAAGCTAGTTATGGTCACCGAACATCATATTACACTAAATACATAAAATACCTAACTAGCACCATTGAATCCTTACTAAATAAAGTAACTTACAATTGAAATGTTACACTTTACCCCCCCCCCCCCATCTTGGATGGTTAGGGACAAGGGTTCCACATGTGATTTTATTTGATTATTTTAGATATCATGTTGTAGAATATTCCAAAAAATATGCCTTAAAGATTTGAAGAATTTTATAAAAATCATAAACTAATATCACACCTTCATTCACCATCTTTCAACACTTCTCATCCACCTTCTTCTCCTCCCTAGTCTCGGCTCACCCTCATCACCATCACACCACCATTTTCATTCACCAGTCAAGCATTCTAAGGTTACTAGAAGGTGTATGGAGACTATCTAAGGAAGCTTGAAGTGTAGGAACTTGAAGGACCTCTTTGTGGAGTCTTTAACCACTCATTTTCTTCCATAATTGTCACACCCCGACTCGCAGCGGAAGCGCACGCGGGGGGCAACAGACTCATGGAACAGACACATTGCTCACAAAGATGTTATATTATACATTACCAACGTGTTTCGTTTACATTATTTATTAACACAACGACACGTAAGTGACAACTCAGTTTTCCCACAAGTAGTCTTGTGCTAGTAGTTATGCATCTATTCACGTACTATCCATTCTCATAACTTGGAACTCTTACAAGTCTATTCCTCCTTTGCTTTGCCTGAAAAACATGTTACAATTTGGAAAAATCAGCTAAACATAGCTTAGTGAGTTTCACTATTTTAGTTTGTATTAAATAGAAGTAATTATAGTTCAAGTTGGCACATCTGATATATATATATATATATATATATATATATATATATATATATATATATATATATATATATATATACTGAGCCCACAAGTGAAGCCTTGACTGTCAACTCAACCCTGTGGTCAACCACCACGGCACTGCCCCTGTGTAGCTATGGCTAGTACCCCATAGCCTATGCTCAAACATGTACAATTGCGTATGTATCACATGGCGTTCCTGGCTATCGCAATTGGGTTTGTCGGACCAATAGTACTATTTACACAATCACCGGCCTACGGTTAATCACTTGGGTCTGTGGGGACTTTTCATGTACTAGGGTTTACTAAGATAATTCAAATCATATCAGGTATATATGTGCACGTATAAACGTATGTAACATGCATTTCACCCCATGTAAAACAGGAAAACAGTTTGAAAATGGGGAAGTAAAACTCACAGTGTATGCAGTAGTTTCACAAAGGATGTAAACAAGCAACCGGGTTAACTTCTAGAATCATATATGCAAATATGGACTTAAATCAGTATCTAAGTCGGTAACAGGTATAACTTGGATTCGGTCAGAAGTTTTCACCCCAGATTAAGTCTATACGATACTGGTATGGTGATGGAGGTCAGGGTAGTATTAGTTTTCAGTTTGGCTTCCGGGCACCGGTTCGCGTGCCAGTCAATGTCAGTAGTTTAACGTGTTCGGATAATGGTACGGGAATATCAATAATGCCAACACGTTGTTATTTAAGAATGATTAACTTTTCATTAAGCGAGTTTGGGTGTTTGGGGAGTCCAGGTTGCCCAATTCTGAGTTTCCGTTTCTACTGTCGGGGATATCCCGAACTGGTATTGGACACACCCCGAGTGTCCAATCCGCCCTGGAATCTCCTGGAATACTCCCCATGTTTTAATTATAGTATTTGTCGGGTTGGGTCAGTTCCGGCTAGTTCGTCATACGGTAAACTGCCGGATTTGATTTAAAATAATCCATTTTTAATCCCAAAAATTCCCATTTAACTTAGAATTTGAATAAAAATCTGTAAATTTTTATATAACTTAGTAAAAATCAGTAGATTATGGAAAAAATTTCTGAGAATTTATTTTAGCATTTTACTTGTCTAAATAAATTATTTATAAAATCATATTTAACCACATAATTAATATTAATTACCCTCATTGCTCCAAAAATTCCCAAGAAATTCCTGGAGATCCCTTATGGTTCCAGAAACCTCTCCAAAAATTTTAATATTTTTCTGATTTCATTCGGTGCGTTTCCGGCTACCGAAAATTCGCAAAAACGCGGATTTTTAACCCCGATCAAAACTCAACCAATGGACTCTGAATTTTCCCAGAACGTTCTTTATATGTTCCTTAATGTCTCTGTAAACGTTGGTGATTTATTAAATCCGTTTGGTATTTTGTTCAGAATTCTTTTTTTTAAACAGTAAACAATTCACCAAACATTTTAGAAACTTCCAAAAATTCTAAAATTTTACTTGGACCTTCCGGACACTACCCTTCATCACCACACCAAATTTCAGCTCTAGAAAAGTACCACGGACTAAGTTATGGTCTAAACAATATTCTGCCTATGCTAGTTTCGAGTTTCGAGCAATATACCTATCGATTCCTTCGAGTCCGAGTGTTTTTCTTGAGTCCAGAAGTATGTATGGACTATATTCAGTACCTAAACATCAAGTACAATCCAAATATGCTAGAACTTAGATTAATCAAGCTTTGATTCGTTGTTTTTCGGTTAATCGAATAGTTAAACGATTTCTGTCGAATAGGTGTTGATTAGGGTATCATAACCCAAAGATTTATAACCATGGCTGCCATATAACACCAGGGTATTCATATGGTGTTCATATTCAGCCCATAAACTTGTTTAAAACTCAAAATTTTATGGATTAAAATGGTTGTTCATGACCTAAATCAAGTTTACTCAAGAAACTAGGCTTAAAACCATAAAAAATAAGGTTGCTACCTTTGATTTGTGACTTGTTCTTGTTAAATCCGCTGGGTTTTAGTAAGGAGATGCAGAATTTTTGAGAGTATTTTTGTGGAATTTACAAGAAAACAAAAGAAAAAAAATATATATATTAAAGAGGGGTGGTGGCGGTTTGGGGTAGGCCCCCCTAGGCCACCTCGTGCCTCGTAAAACGTGATAAAAGATAATGTTTATCCTTCGTGGAGTGTTTAGGTTCGTTTACGGGTCCCGGGTGCGTTCTCGATTTGCGTGACAAACTCCGTTTTGCGCGTAATTAGTTTTAAAAGACTCGGTTTTAAAAATCATGAATAACCGTCTTGAAATCCGAACCCAGTTATGTTTTAATCATAAAAGACTCGTATTAGGATGGTTTAAGTGTTTTTAAGCTTGATCGATCGTTCCTTGCACGTTTGATTGCCTTATGTTATTCCTGAAACGAGAGCGTTTCCCTAACCGGGAAGCTGCTTCGTTTTGCGTGCCCAATCTTAGATTGGATTCAAATATAATGTCACAGTCTATGGTACAAAATTAAGATGTTCCTGGAACTCGGAATCTTATATAATGCTACAGATAACCTAATAATCAACGTCAAAGGTTTAGTGCGCTGTTAAACGGAAAGCTCCGGTTTAACACGTGTTTAAAGTCTAAGGACACCAATTTCACATCATGGGTCCTTATTAGTGTCATGTCAGTCATAACGTGTTCTCGGATTCTTCCGAGACATAACAGATATCATTTAATCAAGCATATAAGTCACACATGTTTTTAGGGTTTTCGCACAATTAAAGTGTTAAGTGGGCTTTAGGGTTATGGACCGTGTAGGGTGTACCCGGTTTCGTCATGGTTGTCACAGTCTCCCCTGGTTTAGAAATTTCATCCCCGAAATTCACTTCGTCTGGTTAGGGAAGAGATGTGGGTATTTTCTACGGAACTCATCCTTCCGTTCCCACGTATACTCAGGTCCATGCTTTGAGTTCCATCGGACTTTCACGAGCGAAATTTTGTTATGACGTAGTTGTTTGGTCTTCCCGTCTACTTTTTCTACCGGTTCTTCCACAAAGTGGAGTTTGTCATCAATGTGTACATCTTCTAACGGCATAATCGCTGCTTCATCTGTGAGACATTTCTTTAAGTTGAATACGTGGAATACATCGTGAATTGTGCTTAGTTCCTCTGGTAATTTCAGTCGGTACTCTACAGGTCCAACTTTGGAAATAATTTCATACGGCCCAATGTATCTTGGAGCCAATTTTCCTGCCTTTCCAAACCTGATCACTGCTTTCCACGGTGACACTTTTAACAGTACTTTGTCACCTACTTCAAACGACAACGGTTTCCTGCGAACATTGGCATAACTTTTCTGCCGATCTCGTGCTGCTTTCAGTCTACTTTGGATCTTATGCACTTTGTCTGTCGTCTCTTGAATTAGTTCAGACCTCGTATGTTGAGTATCGCCCACTTCAGCCCAACAAAGTGGCGATCTGCACTTCCGGCCATATAGTGCTTTATACTATGATAGCTGTTATTGTAGGAGAATTCGATGAGGGGAAGGTGTTTATCCCAACTTCCTCCGAAGTCTAGGGTGCAAGCACGGAGCAGATCCTCCAATGTATGTATAGTTCGTTCTGATTGGCCGTCGGTTTGGGGATGGTAAGCCGTACTCAGGTCTATTCTAGACCCCAAAGCTTCTTGTAACTGTTGCCAATAGTGTGAAGTGAAATGACTATCACAGTCTGAAATGATTGCAACTGGTACCCCGTGTCTTGCCACAATTTCATTCGTGTAGATCTCGGCCAATTTCTCGGTATTGTAGGTAGTACGAATTGGAATAAAGTGCGCCGATTTGGTTAGCCTATCCACTACTACCCAAATCGCATCATGCCCTCGGGGTGTCTTTGGAAGGTGGGCCACGAAATCCATCGTGATTTGTTCCCATTTCCATTGAGGTATTTCTGGTTGCTGTAACATTCCCGAGGGTTTCGGGTATTCTTCCTTTTCCCGGGCACAAGTCAAGCATTTGCTCACGTACTCGGCTACGTCCTTTTTCATACCGGGCCACCAATAAAATTCCTTAAGATCATGGTAAATCTTGTCTGTACCAGGGTGAATAGAGTACTTAGATTTATGAGCCTCATCCATAACCAATTGACGTAGGTCATGGAGAGTAGGAATCCATACCCTATTTTTGTAATACAACACTTCATCCGGTTTCCTCACAAAATTCCCTTCATTTCCGTGTAAGTTCTCGCTATTTAGTTGGCCTTCCTCCAAAGCTTCCCTTTGAGCATTACGAATCTGCTCTTTAAGACTGGTTTGCACAATCATCCCTAGAGCTCACACTCTGAGTTGCTTTACTCGGTCTTTTCTACTCAAGGCATCGTCTACTACGTTAGCCTTACCTGGATGGTATTTTATTTCACAGTCGTAATCGTTCAATAGCTCCACCCATCCGCGTTGTCTCATATTCAGCTCCTTCTGATTGAATATATGTTGAAGGCTCTTGTGATCTGTATAAATTGTACACTTCGTACCGTACAAGTAATGCCTCCAGATCTTAAGTGCAAAAATCACTGCGCCCAGCTCTGAATCATGCGTTGAATGGTCCTTTTCATGTACTTTCAATTGTCTGGAAGCATATGCAATAACCTTGTTTCTCTGCATCAATACGCATCCTAGACAACGTCGAGATGCGTCGCAATACACTACAAAGTCATCATTGCCCTCTTGCAAAGTCAAAATTGGCGCCTCACATAACTTCTGTTGTAACAGCTGAAAAGCGGTTTCTTGTTCTTCACCCCATTCGTACTTTCGATCTTTCTGTGTCAAGG